>MKYO02009897.1:380004-427436 GCA_002013955.2 Citrus medica | reverse complement strand
TGACGCGGTTTGGTTGAAAATAATCCTGTGTGTTGCATGTACCGTACATGAGATTTTTGATCCACTGATATGCTGCCACGTCATCGATCAACAGTGCATAAGAATTTTAGTTCAACAGGATCGTAACACCTCATCAGTCAATGCCACATCATCGGTCAATGCCATGTCATCGATCCGTCTATGTGAACAGTGTCGTGAACAGTAACGTAGACAGTACCATGTACATGTGAATAGTACCGTATATGTGAACAGTACTATTTTTCCTTTTATGCTCCTCCTAGAGTTTTAAACCGTCCTGAGTTCAAAAGTGATGTCTGTTTTGCCATCTGATCTGTCGTTTATTGTGAAATGACTGTGATACCCCTAAAATACATAAAATACTTAATTAAAATAAAACACACATAATTAAATTACAAGAAATTTAAATACATAAAAGTAAGGGTTGTTAGTAAGACATGAAATGTAAAATGACGATTTTCTCCTTTATAAATATGCATTTTTTTAACACTCAACAGGCATCATGCCCAATCTAAGTCACAATATGCTCGCAGCCGATGATCACTAATTGAGGAAAAGAAGAGGCCTTGGCTAGGAGCATATTTTAAATAGCGCACAACCCGTAAGGCTTCCTCCCAATGATCCTTATGGGTTGGTTCATAAATCTGCTCAATATATAGACATAGTATGTGATATCCGGCCTCGAAATTGTGAGATATATTAATCTCTCAAATAATCACTTATATCTCCTTGGATCCTTGAGTGGCTCACTTTTATCAGATAACTTTAAGCCACGTTCCATAGGAGTATCGATGGGAGTTGCCCCTAATAACCCTACATCCTTAATAATTTTCGATGCATACTTTCTTTGAGAAATAAAAATTCCTTTCCTAGATGCATAAATCTCAATACTAAGGAAATACTTCAAGTCTCATAGATCTTTAAGGTGAAATTGATTATGCAAGAATTTTTTTATATCAGCTATGCTCACAGGATCATTGCCAGTAATTAAAATGTTGTCAGCATATATCAAAAGGGTAGTAAAAGACTTGCCTTGCTTCCTAGTGAACAGAGAGTAGTCAGCTTTTGATTGTACATATCCGATTGAACGTATGGCCTAAGAGAATTTAGCAAACCATTGACGAGATGCTTGTTTCAGCCCATATAATAACTTGTGGAGGCGACAAACCAAGTGTTCCTCCCCTTATCTTATTCTATGGGATCTGCAATATTACTCAAATTGTCCTCTTTACTCACCGCCATTATCTACCCTAACACATTTAATTTTCTTCATGTCCCTCTCTCAACATAAGCATAAAAGAACTTAAATGTATTAAGCAACTGATCTTTAGATTTTAAAGCAAAAACCCACATTTTTCTAGAACAGTTATCAATAAAAGTCACAAAATAAAGTACACCTCCGATTGATTTACTTTGCATCATGCAAACATCAGTGTAAATCAAATCAAGCATTTACGACTTTCTAGATGGAGAAAAGTGTTTAAAAGCTACTATGTATGTCTTTCCAGCTAAGCAATGAACACAAGTCTTAAGGGACGTATCTGCGAAGCTGGGTAGAAATCCTTATTTTGGCAAGAGTTTCTAATATTTTCTCACCAATATGACCAAGTCTTTTATGCCATGTCTCAATGTAAGAATCTTTTGCAGCCACATTCACATATTCTTTCTTGATTTTGGCTTCTATCACATAGAGAGTATTTACTTTCCCACCCTTAGCTAACACTAGGGAGCCTTTGGTGAGCTCCCATTTTCCTTCACTAAATTGGTTAATATAACCATCATCATCAAGCTTGCTTGTAGAGATCAAATTAAGGCGAATATCTAGTACGTGTCTGACATATTTAAGTAACAAATTACATCCAATGTTGGTTTCCAAGCAAATATCTCCTATGCCACAATCTTGGATGCCTCCTCATTTCTCATCTGAACATGGCTATAATCACTATTAATACAGGATGTGAAGTAATCAAGATGTGCACCCGAATCAATCACCCAATCACTGGTATGTCAAGTGAGATTTACAGAGCTTTCATCATAAATAATACCCTCATCACCAACAACTATGGCTACAATGTTCTCTTTGTCATTTTTTAGCATCACCTCTTTCTTTCGCCTATTCTCTTTTCCACAATCTACATCGCCATTTTCTGACAATGAAAGCACTTCATGTTTCTCCTCTGGGACTTAGATCTTCCTCTAGAGTTATTGTTGTATATTTTAAGCTCAATTGCTATTTGTGTCAATGTGCAGGTGTACACAACAAATAATAAAGTGATGAGTATTTAAGACCGTGTCCACAAGGACTGATGCTACTAGAAATGCTACAACAATCACAACAGTGCAAACTTTCTTCTATATTAACTTAATAAAATTAATAAGATTGACTAACTAATGAGAATAACAATTCAATAAAGTAAAAATGCAATTACAAATTAAATTGTACGTTCAACACAAGAGAATTCAATAGGAGTGGAGTAGTTGAATGATCAAACTCTCTCGATGGGGTGACTGTCTTATCAAATTAACATCAGTTGCTACAACATTTGTTATAGCACTGGGCAAAATTACCTTGCATCCTCAACTGTCGTATGTTGGACTTCTCATACCCTTATACAACCTAACAATGATCAGTTGTTATGTCAACACAAGATACGACATTACAAGCATGTCCTCTCTCTACTCTACAAGGTGAATCCCTATATATATTTAATCACAAATCTTAAATCAAGTGTAGCCCTTTTGGGATTCAAGTTAAACTCAATCCAAGAAACTCAACTTAAGATCAAGTATTACTCTAAAAAGTTCCTCTAAGACAGGCCCTTTTGTGGCTCTCTCTTAACTGGTATCATTAAATAGGAGGTCAACCGAAATAATAAATGTAATAAGATTTATTAAAGCAAAGTGTTACAACAGGCATGCAACAACTCATAAGAATAGTCAAGAACTTATCTAGATTATTTGTCACTCAACTACAATAAAATTTATTTCATAATTTGTAAAAGATAAACAAACGACAAAGTTCCAGCCGTCAAGTACATATTTCCAGCCAAAAAATAAAAAAGAAGAACAAGAGTTGAATGAGAAAAGTTTAATTCTAAATATTCTGCAGATTTGTTATTGGTGCAATCGTGATTGATGGCTCACTTTTCCTATGATGTGTGCTAGTTTTATAGTCGAAAACTAGGGTAAACGGAGGCGTAGGTCGCGTGTCTTCCAGATTAGGAAACTGTAGATCGCAATATTCTGCAAAATCTTCTTTGTCGTTGTTCCAGGATTTGCTACAGCAATGGCAATGGTTGCTACAGCAATGATTGCTATAGCAATGACTACAACAACTGCACAGTTCCAGATTTGTTTCAATTCTTCTATAACCAAGTTCTTTTCCATATTTTGCAAACCTATTGCATTAGCATTCCTTCCTTGAAATTTGTGCTTCCGATCACCTACAATTATGCATATGATTTAAGCACACAATTTATTCGAAATCAAACAAAATTTGTGAAGAATAAGCTAAAATGGTTATTCATGCAAAATAAAACTAAAATACAATAAAAATATTTCATTTATTCTCGAAGTAATCTTGATTTAAGTCCAAAAGTGTCATGATAACTCTCATTTAATAGAGTTATCAGTTATTATTGTTCTGCCGGCAAGAATTTCTACTTTGGCTTCTCCCTGCCTTTTTTGCTTTTCCGAAACAAGTGCATCTGACTAAGAGGGAAATGCTTAAACACTCTTTCTTCTAAATTCTTCATTTCACAACCTATCTATAATCATATCCAATGTTAATTTCTCATTCGGCACTGAATTATTCACTAACATCATTAATGTCTCCCAATTATTAGGCATAGAACTAAGCAACAACAGTGCTTATAACTCATCATCTAGAATAATCTTCATAGTAGTTAGCTGATCAACCAGGCCCTGAACTCAACCAAGTCTTGAAACTCACTAGTGTGTTCAGTTATATTGCGGCCCTCCTTGTATTTTAAGTTAACAAGTTTTTTCATCATATTGACTTTATTTTGTGCTATTGACTGCTTATAAATTGTTTCCAATTTTCTCTAAATAACATCAGTCGTAGATTCCTTTGCGACATAGTGGTACAAACTCTAATCAATCCATGATCTAATAGTACCCACGGCCTTCTGGTATAATTGAACCAATTTCTTATCATCTAAATTAGTGAATCTAGCTTATTTGCCTTCAATGGTTAATGTAAGTCCTTTATGTAGAACAAATCTTCCATCTTAGACTTCTAAATATCATAATTTCATAACTTCAGCTTAATCATGCATGCCGAGAACTATTCCATCTTAACCACAAAAGGAAAAAAAAAATACAACTTGATGCTATGATACCACTATGCGGGGAAGGGGACTCATACAAGTAGCTGCAAATAAAGCGAAGACAAAACTATTTTCCTTTTTGTGTGATTAAAATAGGATGTGTACCTTAAATAAATAGGCAGAAAAATTAACTAACAAATTCCAAAGCAATAAATCAAACACAAGAGACATAGATTTTTACATGGAAAATCCAAAATAGGAAAAACCATGGGACCATAGTAAAATATAACCTTCCACTATATTAATGGGATTATAGCAAAAATTCTTCTCTAAATAAAACTAGAGGCTAACAACATCAAGAATATCAATAATATTAGCTTACAGTAACAGCCTAATATTTGTCTCTCTAATAAGTGGACATCTCAAATAATTGTCAACGAGAGGATAAAATACAAATCAAGACTAGTAAGATTGTAAAGGACGATTCCAAGAACTTAACATAAAAATTTGTGAGAAAACGGAGTTAATTTCACCTTTCGATCGTTCAATCACATATTGAAATCCAAGCCTCCAAATTTAATATTGCGTCACTATTCACTATTCACTATTCTCTTTTTCTCTCTTGTCCTTTTGGTGCAATAGAATTATGTCAACCGCTTGCTTTTTATTGTTAAATTTCATGGCAAATTCCATCCAAGTCCAAAAGTTAATATTAATTGCACATCAAGCAAGCGTTCTTGGACTTTGGACTTTTGGGACCCTAAATGAGATGGACTCAACAATTCACATTCAATGAAGTTCTTGTCATACATATTCACCTTCAAAACTTATTTTTGGCCAACTGCCAGATATTTCTCATTTGAAAATTTTTGGATGAGTTGTTTATGTCCCATTTGATCCCTTATAAAGAAATAAAATAGGTTTTCAATGAAGACTTAGAATTTATGTTGGTTTTGATTCTCTATCAATAATTAGGTATCTTGAACCTTTAACTAAAGATCTTTTTACCGCACGATTTGCAGATTGCCATTTTGATAAACAAGTTTTCCCATTATTAGAGGGAGAAAAGATAAAAATAAATGAACGACTTGAAATTACACAGCAGGTATCATCATCATTATCTCATCGTGATCCTCGTGTAGGTCAAAGTGAACTTGAACTTCAAAGGATCATTCATTTACAAAATATTGCAAATCAAATTTGATGAGCATATAATACATACATATTTTACCCTTAATTATATAATTGCTAGTTATTTTTATTTGTTATTTTTAATTAATTGAATTATTTTATTGAATAAGGGATTAATTGGAGATTATGGATAAAAATGACATAAAGGAGCTCAATTTGGGAGGTATTAATTGATTGATTTTAGGAGCAATTAGGCAAATATGCATGTGAATTCAAGACAAGTTTATTCATCTATGCACATGAAGACAAAGAAGATTATGGCCATCATGTGAGAAGCAATTGTATGGCATTAAAAAAAAGTGAAAATTCCAAGTGGAGTGCACGTGCAAGATGATAACTCTATGAAATGAGAGTTATTATGTCAATTCTAGACTTAAATCAAGATCACTTAGAGAGTAAATGATATGTTTTTATTATGTTTTTGTTACATTTTGCATAAACATTCATTTTAGTTTAGTCTTAATAAGTTTTGCTTGATTTAAAGTAATTCGTGCTCAAATTGTGTGCATAATTGTAGGTTTCCAGAAGCTTATAATTCATAGAAGGAATGCTGATGCAATAGGCTGGCAAAAAGGAGGAAGAACATGGCTATAAAAGAATTGAAACAAATCTGGAACAGTGCAGTTGCTGTAGCCGTTGCTGTAGCACCATTGCTGTAGCCGTTGCTGTAGCAAATCCTTGAACAATGACATAGAAAATTTTGTGCGGGATACTTTCAAAACTGTGATCTGCAGTTTCCTAATATGACTTATGCGCGCCCTAGGCTTTCGTTTTCCTTAATCTTCAACTATAAAAGAAGCACACATCATAAGGAATAGGGAGAGCCGTCACCCAAGGAGAAAAAAACAAAGAAACAAAAGAAAAACAAGATTCAAGAGAGAGATTAAGGGCTACACAAGAGTAGAATTTGAATAAATCAATTAGGAGCTCAATCCTTCTTATTCTTCTCTTATTTTCTCGTTTTCTATTTATTTATGGGGAGGTGTTTCATGATTGAAACTTTGTTCTTTATTTTTCTTTTGCAAACCATGAACTAAATTTATTTGTGGTTACTCGATAAACAATCTTGATGGTTTATTGACTGAATATATGTGTTGTTGCATGTTTGCTGTAGCAGTTTATTTTGATAGTATTTATGTTTATTCATTATTTCGGTTGATCACCCATTTAATGATACAAGTTAGGAGAGAGCAGCAAAATGGGCTATCTTAGTGGAACATATCAGAGCAATACTTAATTTTAGATTAGGTTTCCTGGATTGAGTTTAACTTATCCCAAAAGGGTCATGCTTAATCTAAAATTAGTGATGAACTAGACATATGGATTCACATTGTAGGGTAAATAGCATCTGAACGTGTAATGCTATATCTTATGTTGGCATAACAATTTATCACTGTTAGGTTGTATATAGATATAAGATATCCAACATGCGGCGGCTGAAGATACATAAGGATTCTGCCCAGTGTTATAGCAGATACTGCAGCAACCGAGCCAACCATTAGAAAATAGTCAAGATCATTAAGAGAGTTTATTCACTCAACTACTCTATATTCCCATTGATTTTATCCTTGAGTTTGACGTGATAATTTACTTTGTTGCATTTTATTTATTGCGCTTTTATTTTAATTAGTATAATAGTTTCACCAATTGTTTTATTTTATTTTAGCACAAAAATCTGAACTGTTAAGATTACTGTAACAAATCTGATAACATCAATCCCTGTGGAGACGATCTTGAATACTCATCACTTTATTACTTATTGTGTACACTTGTACATTGACACCAATATCATTAGTATTTATACACCAATACAAGACAAAGCAAATAAAAGGGCCAAGCCTTTTGGCTTTAGAATTTAAGAGGTGGGGCTCATTTTAAAGACTAAATATAAAAGCAAGCTTTTGGCTTTTGGAGAGGGGAGCAGCCGCCAGAGGAGGAGAAAAGAAACGTAGACGCAATTCGCCAGAGAAGAGCAGCAACAATTCGGCTTCTCCATGGCTGTTTTTATTTGCTTTATTGCTCTCAATTCAAGTATGTCTAGCTAATTTTCTTATACTGAAGTTAAGGATAAAACCCTATTCAATGAAATAATTATCTTTTTATTTATTTAATTCCTATATATGTTCTTTGATAATTATGGTTTTTATTTAACATGATTAATTGGATATTATTAACATCTTTTCATCAATTCTATCATGCATTATTGATTGTTAGGATTAATATTCGATTAAATCTATGCTTGGATTTATAAAGTTTATACATAATTATCTTTGATTCCATGTCTTTCATTAAATTATTTACACAGAGTACTTATGAAAACTTTGACTCTTTGTTATTTAATATGTTTACATGGGATACTTAGATATCATACTATTAAGCATAAAAAGAACCTACACAAGGTTAATTTTATTTGGGCTTAATTGTTATATCTACGAGATGGCATAGATTGATTTCGAGTTGTCACTCTAAAATTGGGGATTAATTAATAATTAGATAATTGCTAGTTGAATATTGGTGGATTCTGAAATCTTGGTAATTTTTTGTCTTATTAAAATCTCATTTACTTTAATTGTTTTCTTAGTTTAATTAGTTTAATTTTCTTAAAAACTCAATATGCTCAACTAGGTTAGAATTAATATTAATTTTAGATTTAAATTAGACTTTTCAATTTATAACAATCCCTGTAGGATCGACCTCGTTACCACTATTATATTTCTAGATTCGTGCGCTTGCGAATATATTAAAATTTTCACAACAAAATTCCCATGGATTTAGTGATTTAAGAAAAATAATAAAATCACATATTCCAGCTGAAAATGCCCCAGCACGTGCTGAGATCCCTAAAGGACAACACGACAAGACTACTGAAAGTAAAATACGTTTGAAATGTGGAAGGCCAATTGGCTCAAAAGACAAAATTCCCTAGAAGAAGAAAACATAACAAAATTTACAAATTGAAATTAGCACTCCTGAAGAGTCATTGTCTATTAATCAAATAATAGAGATTGATCAATCAAATAATATTTCCCCCATTGACTTAGAAGAAGAAAATTTGCCAACAACTAAAGAAGTATCAATTTCTCCTGAAGAGAAACAAAATGATGAAATTACCATTAGTTTTGTTGGTATAGAAAAATCTAGGATCAAAATGAAATAATTATTAATGATACTTTTTCATTCACTGTTGCTCTTAATATCAACACTGATGATAAGGATCCTGATCCAAAAACTGTGGAAGTATGTCAACATAGAAGTGATTGGCCCAAGTGGAAAAATGTTATTCATGCAGAGCTAAATTCACCTGCGAAATGTAAAGTATTTGGACCAATAGTCATAACAACTGAAGATGTCAAACCTGTTGGTTGTAAGTGGATATTCATTAGAAAATGAAACTGTAAGATATAAAGCAAGGTTAGTAGCACAAGTGTTTTTCAAAGACTTGGCATTGATTATGAGGAGACATATTCTTCTCTTATGTATGCAGTTACATTTCAATTTCTGGTTAGTCTCGTTACCTTTAAAGGGCATGATATGTGTCTTGTGGATGTTGTGGCTGCCTATCCATATGGTTCGATTGATACAAATATTTATATGAAAATTCCCGAATGATTCAAAATGCTAGAAGCAAATCAATTTAAACCTCGTAACTTATATTCTTTGAAACTACAACGATCTTTATATAGATCAAAATAGTCTGGGAGTATGTGGTATAATCGCCTAACAAATTATTTATTGAAAGAATGATATGTAGTAACCCAATCTATCCTTGTGTTTTTATTAAAAAATCTAAAATTGGATTTGCAATAATTGCAGTGTATGTTGAAGATTTAAATTTCATTGGAACTCCTAAAGAGCTTTTAAAAACAACTTCTTATTTGGAAAATGAGTTTGAAATAAAAGATCTTGGAAAAAAAATTTTGTCTTGACTTACAGATCGAGTATTTGCCAAGTGGAATACTTTTACATCATTCAATATACACTAAAAAAGTTTCAAAGTGTTTTTATATGGATAAAACTCATCCATTAAATACCCCAATGGTGGTACGATCACTTCATATGGAAAAAGATTCATTTCATCCTAAAGAAGATGGCAAACCAATTCTTGGTCCTGAAGTACCATATTTAAGTTTAATTGGTGCACTCATATATCTTGAAATTGTACTTGACCTGATATTGCATTTTTAGTAATTTATTAGCAAAAGATATTCCTACACCAACTCGTAGGCATTGGAATGGTGTAAAGCATGTATTTCACTATCTCCATGGAACAATTGACATGGGTTTTTTTAACCAAATGGATCAAATCACCACTAATTGGATATGTAGATGTTGGATATCTCTAATCCATATAAAGTCTTATCTGAAAAAGGTTATTTATTTACCTCTGGTAATAGTGTTGTATCATGGCAATCAATGAAACAAAGAATGGTTGCAACATCTTCAAATCATTCAGAATTACTTGTTATTCGTAGAGCAAGTTATAAGTGCATTTGGTTAAGATAAATGATACAACATATTCGACAAACATGTGGATTGTCATCAATTAAAAACAACCCCATAATATTATATGAGGATAATGCAGCATGCATTGCCCAAATTAAAGGTGGTTATATAAAAGGTTATTGGACCAAGCATATTTTCTCAAAACTTTTTTATACACTTGAGCTTCAAAAGAATAGTGATATAGATATTCAGCAAATAAGCTCAAGTGATAATATGACAGATTTATTTACAAAATCCCTACCAAACTGCGACATTCAAAAATTTGATGCACAAAATTGGGATGTGTCAACTCAAACCTTTTTCTCTAAATCTTGAAGAATTTATGTCAAGATGAGGGGAAGTATACTTGTTGGGGAAAATAATTTATTTTGGAGGGAATTTTATATGTTCTTTTTTCTCACTAGGTTTTATCCCATAGGGTTTTTTCTAGTAAGGATTTAATGAGGCATATTCTTTTGTAATTAATATCCAAGGGAGAGTGTTATGAATTTATTAAAATAAATGTGGATATTCATAACATACATCTCTTAGTCTCTCCACTATCTCCCACTAGGAACCCATGTCTCTCTATAATTGTCACTATCTCATAAGGAATTATGATCCATAGTATTTTTATTAATTTCATGGAGTGGTTATGTAACTATAAAAAGAAGAGCTCATCTCTTTGTTTTGGACACACACTGGAATGAATAAAATCAAGGTATAATATATTGCTCTCTCATTTTACTCTCTATCTTGTGTTGCTCCTTTATTTTGTATTGCTGGCTAATAGATTTTCTAATATATGTTAACTAACTTAGATGAATAAAATAAAACCAACTTGCTCAGTACCTAATCATAGCACCCACTTGGCCAATCTCTCAAATTCAAAAGTTAATAAATCACAGTTGCCAATTCCCCTAGCCAACGCAAAATTGACTTACAATAAATAATAATAATAACAATAAATACCCAAGTGCCATTTTCTTTAGTAACACAAAATTCACATAAATTTATGGATGGATACCCACTAGCCAATTGAAGAAAAGAATAATAATAATAATAATAATAATAATAATAATAATAATAATAATAATAATAATAATAATAATATATGGAGCAATTGCAAGTTCAACAAACCAAACAAACCCCAATGAAATAAATCTCTTAAATTGCTCAATTTCTTTCCACTCCCAAATTTTCTAAGCAACCAAGGAAATACAGAGATATAACGGAAACCCAATAATAAAGTTGTTTGGGGCAGGAATTTATCCTGGGGCAGGAATTTATCCTGGGGCAGGAATTTATCCAGATCATCTGTCACAAAGATATGCTCTTTCTCGATTGAAGTAAATTTGGGTTTGATTGGAAATTCGGGTTTAGTGGTCTACAATCCGCTTGATTCTGTTATGTGGTTTGGAGAGCATATTCAAGCATTGATATGGCCTAAATAAGCTCATATTGCAACTTTGATTATGCATGATATTTTGTTGAGTAGTAGATTTTTGAACCCAAATAATAATAGCACCTGCTGTGGATAATGATGTGGGGGCGGAGTACACTAGTGAATAATGGAGAATCGGTAGCTTAATATTAATTTTCTAGGATTGTTATAGCCTAACAATTGCAATCATGAAAAATGTGTGAAAACAGAACATTTTGCAAAATGAATATTGAAGTGTGTTTTGAAATTGGAAAATACTCTTAACTTTCTTTTAAATTCTCTCTTGGATTTCTTAACTAAAATGATGGATGCTTGAATGAATGGTGAAGCTTGCTATTTACAGGCTTCATTTCTTCATTTTTATTAATTTTAATGCATGCTTAACATTAATTATAATGCATGCTTTTATATTAAATACCAATTCATGCTTATCATTAATTCTAATGCATGCATTAACATTAAATATCAATGCATGCTCATTAATTCTAATGCATTCTTTAACATGAAATATCAATGCATGCTTATCATTTGATTCTAATGCATGCTTATCATTAATTCTAATGTATGCTTTTGCATTGAATATCAACGCATGTTTATCATTAATTCTAATGTATGCTTTTGCATTAAATATCAATGCTAGTTTATCATTAAAGCCTAATGCATGCTTTTCCATTAAATATCGATGCATGCTTTAGATTAAATATTAATGCATGATTTACGATTTAGTATTTTAAACTAAATTATTTATTATTATTAAGATGTAATGATTGGTTCTCTATTAGCTCATTTCATAAGGCATTCTTTTATAGGATAAGATCCCCTAAGTGGGCTTAGCCAAGGATTCAATGCAAATTGAGCATCATTTTGGTGTATCCACACCTTCCAAAGCATAACTCACAGTGGTTGCCCTAGTATAGTGGCTTGGGTCCACCATGAAATACGTACCGTATGGGTTGGATTAGGTCATTGGATAGTTACAAGTTACTAAACTGACCTTAATTTATCATTGTCATCATAATAATAATAATTGTTAATAATCATAATAATAGTTATTGTTAATAATAATTATTGTTGTTGTTGTTGTTATGATTATATTAATATTATAAAATTAATAATAGTAATTATTATTATTATTACTATTTTATTATTATCATCATCACCAACAATAAAATTTTCATAATAATAATATAATAATAATAATACAAGGAAGGATAAAATGGAAATTTCAACATTTAAATGGAGATAATATGGTCACTTTAGGGAATAAGAATTTTATTCCCACATCTCCTCATGGGAATCAAAACTCTAGTAATCATTCTCAATTTTAGATGGAGCCCACCATTTTGATACATACTCTACCTCTTATTTAAGCAAGTAAACACATTATTCATTCTCATTCTTTGATTTCATTCACATTCCCAATAAGTAAACACACCATAAGAAGATAGATTTCTTATACTAATGTTATGGCATCTCATAATTACTAAGTATTAGGAGATTTCTCGGACTTGGAGGAAGATTAATATTGGGGAGGCAAATAAGATTAAAGTAACAATCATTAATTAAATCGAGATTTTTTTCTTTATATTTATCTACAACCTAATTATTATAGGTTATCTTTTAATTAATTATTTATTTATCATTATACTAAATGAATAGTTGAAATTAAAACACTTAAATCTAAGGTTCCACAACAATCCATTATCAATGCCCTCAAAACACATACAGCATCATGGAGAAATCCAATAGACAATCTTTTCTTTTTTTACTTGTTAGTTACTATAGATGCCTTTAAATATGCACCTCCTCCTGAGTCTCGTTTCAACATCAACGTTTATACTAACTTATTTTTTTATTATAGTCCAAGCCACTCAAGTGGATTTACAAACACATGTTAAAATTTATTATAGTGCACACCATGTCAATACATGTGCACTAAACATGACATTAGTGAGCACATGAAATGGCCTAAAGATTCTCATTCACTAAAAAATGACATATGCACATTTGCAAAAGAAACACAATTGTATGTTTCGAAGTGGCTAGTTGATAAGGTTCCTATTCCATTAAAATTAACCATCTCATGAACTTGTTTGTTTTCCTTTTATGATACAATAAATGATGCTTAATTTTCATTTCTTTATAATGATTCCGATCGGGATGAAGGAGCGTATACGAGAGTTTATTCAGGTAAAAGTCGTTGAGCTATATCATTTAAGCTGCTTATCAATTATTTCATTGATAAAACTAATTTATTTTATAAATGCTAACTAGTATATACCGTCACTTTTTCATGAGTGCTAGAATCATTTCATTGTTCATCCTATAGGAAGAAGCAAGTGTTCCAATCACTTAAAATTGCATTTATGATCTTCAAGAACATGCTGACAAGAAAACACATGATTCTATTTAGACATAATCACAAAAGATTGTGTAAACACACAATTGACTACTACCATATTAAGTGACATAATTGGGGAATGTTTATCGGAAGCATTTAAATTAAAGATCTTTTACTTAGAGTTAGAATGAAGTTTTAAGTCAGCGCATCAAGCATGACAGGCAAGCGCAGCAGAAATGATAAGATGACTTGGTGACTTAGTTAGCACTCAAGAATACTCAAGTAAAGACAAAGTGCAGTGGAGACAATGGCCATGTGATTAGTAAATAAAAAGTAATATAAACTATAGTACTATAAGTAAGCTAAAGAAATGGAAACTATTTGCATTCACAAAATATTCTTTCATCTCTCATTGTCTTATTATTTTCTTGGTGTCAACACAGCCATTAGCATTCTAATATATGGAATTTGCTGAGGGTGATCCTGGGATTCAAGAGACAAATGCAAAAAACACAAACATTGAACTAGTTTTAAGTCAAACACTTATAGCATAAAATGCTTAGTCAGCAAATACTGTAGCACAAATAGGAGCAATATAATTTACAATAACACACCTTTGAATAATCACATCCTAAGCTCTTTCTCATTTTCAACCACTATAAAACTTGATACCACTAACTACATTGTCTGGAAAGCACAAGTGTTACCTGCAATAAGGGGTAATGGACTTGAAGGCTTTGTTAATAGAACAAAGAAGGCTCCTACAAATTATCAGGTCTCAATAGATGGGTTTCAAAGTGCGATAGCCATCGAGAGCCCATAATATGTTTTGGTTGAGACAAGATCAATTGCTTCTGAGTTGGTTATTAACTACAATGTCTGAGAACATCCACACTGCTATGACACATTGTACCAGTTCATATAAAATGTGGACATCGATTGAAAGATTTTATGCTTCACAATTAGTTACAAGAACAACCTGGTTTAATATGCAATTCTAGATAGCCCAAAAAGGCTTTAGAACTGTCGCTGAATTCTTCAAAAAATGAGAATTCTAAGCATAGAACTTGCAATTACTAGGAAACCAATTTTAAAAGAAGATCTTGTGATTTGTATTCTCACTATTTTGGGAGATGCGTATAAAATCATTGTTTTGAGCTTTCTAGTGATGCCAATACTAGCAACCCTTGAAGAAGTGTATGCCATACTTCTAAACCATGGAGGAAGAATGTAACTACAAAAAGATAATGAATCGATTAAAGCTAACATGGCTGTGAAATCAAGAAAAGAAAATACAACAAATGGGGAAATAAAAAATTGCAATTTGTAAGTAGCTCCTCTCACAAAAATGGAGAGTACTATGATAACAATTAGTCTGAAAAAATTGGAAATGTTAAAAGAAAAGCAAAAGGTCAAAAACCATATTCAAGCATGGTGTTTTTTGTCAAATTTGCTTTAAAGAATGACAAATAATGGATGAACGATAGCACAAGAAAGATGATGACTACATGCCAAGGCCACATTCAAAGGAACAACAAACTTATACACTTCAGAGGCAACAAGGATAAAGGACAGCTTTCATGACAACAACTAGTGAAGCAGGTAGTGAACATGGATTGTTTTTAGACAGTGAAGCCACACATCATGTCGCGAATGATCATAACAACTTAAGCTAAAGATCTAAGTACAAAAGTAAAACTAATCTCCAAGTTAGTAATGGAAATGAATTAAGCATCTCTCACATTGGTAATGTTGTTCTACACATATCTAGCAGCACACACCTCACAATATATGATGTGTTATATGTTCCTAGAATATCTAAAAATCTCATCAGCATCTCAAGCTTGGCCAATCAAAATAACCTTGATATAATTTTCACTAATGGAATTTGTATTGTAAAAGACAAGTTGGGGAGAGTTATGCTCAAAGGAACTGACATAGTCAGTCTCTTTGAGGTAAATAGAGTCAATAAAGTTAGCACACAAAGAAACAAAAATGAAGTTGTTTCTACCTTTAATTATGTTATGTCATTGTATGCCTCATTGTACGATCTTGCTAGTTCAAAACATTTAGTCATTCATTCTAATGTCAAGTCAGAGCCTATTCTTGACAATGTAAAACAAATAGACATTATACATAGGAAACTCGGTCACCTAAACAAGCAAGTCTTGATGAAACTAATATCTAGTTGTAATCAATTCAAAAGAACAAATAAAGAATGTTCAACGTTTATTCAGTGTGCATGCATGGAAAAATGCATAAATTACATTATTCATCTACACTTGACAAAACAACCAAATCACTTGAATTAGTGCACACAAACTTGTGTGACTTGCACCTATAAGCTCTAATAATGGATATAAATATTATATGAGTATAATGGATGACAACACTAGATATACGTGGAACTTTCCCTTAACATACAAAGTATAAACTACAAATGTTTTTATCAAATTTACGAACTTTATTAAGAAGCTCATAGATAACGAGATCAAATGTGTCCAAAGTGACTAGGGAGGTGAATTTAGACCATCAAAAGGATATCTAGAGTCACAAAGAACAATGTTTAGACATCATGTCCCTACACATCACATCAAAATTTTACGAAGTTAAAAAAAATTGCACACATCCTAGAAACACCACTCACACTTCTAGCTCAATCTAAATTACCATTAAAATTATAATGTGAAGCATGTGAGACAACTGTGTATCTTCTAAATAGACTTCCAACATCTGTATTGAACCATAAACTCCTTATGCCCAACTCTATCAAAATGAACCAGATTATAGCCTCCTCAAAATATTTGGATATGTATGTTATCATCACAAGGTCCAATGTAGGACATTAAAGTGCATTTTCATAGGTTATAGATGTCTACACAATTCAGGAAGGATATACATAGCAAGGGATATAGTTTTTTTTATAAAAGTGACTTTCCTTTCATTAATGATCCCTTATTTAATACATCAAATCAATCATAAAGTCAAAATACACAAAATTATTACGTACAACTTCTTTATATGTTATATGTGTCATCTGGTTTTGATTTTTCAGCTCATAGAGATTCACTTCTCACCTTAGAGCATAACATTACTCAAACTCATGATACAAATGACAATTCACCTAACCTTGTTGAAAATCAATCACATTCTCCTCCTCTCCAACAAATTGAAAACGCTTAACCTGATTTTGAAACCACAAATGAAGAATCTAAAGGAACTGAACCTATTATCCTATTAGAAAACCATGAATTACCATCAGACCAACGAAAAGGCCACCCAATGATAACAAGATCAAAGGTAGGAATCTACAAGTTTAGGATCTATGTGTCCAAGAGAGAATAAAAAAAATGATGAACTCATTCCATATAACACTGCAAATGCATTGGAAAATAAGGGTTGGAGGAATACAATGAAAGAGGAATTCAATGCTTTACGGCTCAACAATACTAGAGTTAGTTAAACCAGAGGAAAATATGAAGATTGTAAGAAATAAATGGGTGTACAAGATCAAATATAATCCAAATAGAACTATATCAAGATACAAAGTAAGGCTAGTGGCGAAAGTGTATCACCAAACTGTAGGAGTTGATTATGTAGAGACCTTTAATCTAGTAGTAAAAAATGCAACAGTAAAAATGATAATGATTATAGTGGTAGCAAAAGGTTAAGAAATAAAACAAGTAGATATAAACAATGCGTTTCTAAATGGTGAACTGAATGAGGAAGTATATATGCAACAATCGGAAGAGTTTGTTGATCCAAAGTGTCCAAAGGCAGTATGTAAGTTGAAAAAGCACTATGTGGGTTGAAGAGGGCACCAAAATCTTAGTGTGAAAAGCTAAAAGGAGCATTAATTGAGTGGGGGTTTAAGAATACAATCTTAGACACATCATTCTTTTATCAAAGTAGAGGGGAGAACCATTTATTAGTTTTAATATATGTTGATGACATTCTAATAACAAGAGGTCAAATCAAGGATATACAAAAAGTCATTGACTTGTTGAGAAACAAATTTACTCTAAAAGAATTTAGCTCAAGAGAGATAAGTCAGGAATTCATCTAACTCAAACCATGTACATCTAAGATTTAATGAAGAAAACATGCATACAAGACTAAAAAAGAAGTCTTACTCCAATGAGTACAATAGTCAAGTATAGGGTGAACCCAGAAATCAAAGAAGGTGGAAGACCATTTAAGGATAAAACCCTGTATAGAAGTGTAATTGATGTTCTGCAATATGCCACAATTACAAGGCAAGAAATCTCTTTAATTGTAAATAAACTAAGCTAATATCTTGAGGATCCAAGAGAAATACATCGGCAAGGGTGCAAGATGATTCTCAAATATTTGAAAGAAGCAACAATTATGGCTTATTTTATACACCTGGAAGAGAAATGAAAATTAAGGACTTCACTGATGCATATTGGAGAGTAGATAAAGACGATAGAGAATCAACATGAGGTTGCTATATCTATCTAGTTGGAAATCTTGTTTCATGGAATGCCAAAAAACAAATGACAATCTTAAAGTCTACTACTGAAGCTTAATATAGAGCATTATCAAATGCTTCTCAAGAACTAGTCTAGATGCAGTCACTTCTTAAAGAGCTCATCATAAATTTAGTCACGGCCTATTCTATTGTGTGATAACATGAGTGCAATTGCGCTCTCTGAAAATCCTACATTTCATGGATGAGCTAAACATATTGAAATAGATGTGCACTTTGTGAGGGAAAAGATAGGGACATAAATAATGGTAAAGTATGTGCTGAGTAGAAGGCAAGTGGCAGACATTATGACAAAGGCATTGGGACAGAAGCTATTCAAATTCCATAGAAATAAATTAAGAGTATGGGAAAAAAGTTGAGCTTGAGTGGTAGTGTTAGAATGAAGTGTGAAGTCAGCGCGTACAAAAATGATAAGGTGACTTGGTGACTCAATTAGCACTCAAGAATACTCAAGTGGAGATAAAGTGTAGTGGAGACAATGGCCATGTGATTAGCAAATAAAATAATATAGCAAAGACTATAAAGTAATGTAAAGTATAGTATATATTCAAGCTAAAGAAATGGAAACTATGTGCATTCACAAAAAAATCTCTTATCTCTCATTGTCTTATTCCTTTCTCTTAGGTTTCATCATATTTTAATATTATTTAAAATTTACTATTTGTATTCTAAAATGTTCAATTTACGAAGAAATTCAGCGGTTCTAATAAAATGCGGGCTACGAACAAGTATAGTCATCGCCTCAATTGAATAGAATACATTGGATATATACAAGAAATCATGAATATGTATCAACTAAGAGTTTAATTTATCTTAAACTGTAGATTTTAACTTGTCTTTTTTATTCAGTAGTGCTCAAACAAGGGTTTTCCTGAAGAGTAAGTGGACAAAAGTGTGCTATAGAAAAGAGCTTGGAGATTGAACAATGGACAATACAACCTTGAGACAAAATAAATTATTAACATAATAGTCACAAAATTCAGTTACAACATTTTTTTCCTCATTCTAAGCCACTGTGTGCGTAACTAATAATTATTAATTTCTTTATTATAGGTGATAGGAAAAGTTGGAAAAAGAGACTAAAAAAGGTCGTTAAAGCTAGATGCAAGAAATGACTTATTTGCGTGATCACTGGGAAAGATTCCTAATTATAGTTATATGCAAGGGGTGGGTAAATTTGTAACTTCTTCTATGCAATTTCATACCATTTAGGGACCAATACATAGTGACAAAGAGAAAAAGCTATATGCTTGGAAGAAAGCAGTTGATGATGAATTGGAAGATATTTACAAGAAATTAAAGAAGACATCTTGCCACTCGGATGTAGGAAGTTTTAACTACTCAACTTATAAAGCTATTGATGGTGATGATTGATTGGAAGAAAATGTTAGTTTCTCTATATTAGTTAAGGTTATTTATCATTTTGTTGTTTTATTCGGATTACCCATTGTTTCTATTATTATCATTAAATCTGATTTTCTTTTATTAACTTCGTTTTTTTGTTATATAGAATCAGTTACACTAGATGGTTGGAAATTTATCATCAATACTTTGTTATTTTGTTTATATTAATATTTATCTACTTCTAATATTTGCTACTAAATTTATCGACAGCCTAATACACTAATTAAGAAGGTTAGTAAGGAAGAAAATGTAACAAAACCAAAAACTATATTAAAAAAGAGTTAGACTTATTCAAAAGGAAAAATGCACATTTAAGAAGAAAAAAGGAACTCCAACAAACACTACTGGCATTCCAAAGAAAAGGCTAAAACTCAATCCTTTTGTTACTAAAGAGAGGGATCTTGAAATTTTAATGAATATTGGGGATGCCAACCAACAAACTTTAAATGAGAAAGGGAAGAATAAGCTTGCAAATGCTAACTAGTAAAATTCAAATGAGAGAGAGAAAAATAAAAGTGGAGAGACTAAAAAGCAATCGAAATTTGGGGTTAATAAAGTTGCTAATGGTGTATAAGAGATTCCACCTTTTAGCCCAACAACAAAGTAAATAAAGAACTAAGCTAAAAAATTTGCGACAGCGACAAATATGAGAAATACAAGGCATGGAGGTATCACGCATAGTAACAAGCATCTAATGTTGCTAATTTTTGGAAATTTGTGTGAAACATGATTGCCAATAACTGAAGTCATGGAATATATGTTTCTTGATGATGTACTTCATCCAAATAGTGTTTCAGCTCATTTTGGGAATAAGGAGTGCAATTATTGCTCTCAATAAACGTGATAGGACTGAACATTATTGAAGTATATATTGTGTTATGAGATCCAATTTGTATTTTACCTTTGTATTTGAACCATTTTATAAGAAGTTTTGACACTTCTCTATTAATGTTAGTTTCTGTCTTCAGTATTTCAAGGTATTGCATACTTCCATGACCCTAACTAGAAGTGGGATGAAATCATTTTGTTTCATATCTCTATGTACAATTTTTTCCATAAAAAACAACTCATGGACAAAATTATCTTGCTCAAGAGTTAAGAGCTAAACAAATGTTTGAAAAAGTCTCAAAAGGTAAAGATAGCAATTTAGATCAGGATTCATTTATTCGATTCAATTTGATACAAATTAAATAGGTATGGATTTGAAAAAAATTGATTCATTTAATAAATGGATAAATTTAATCTGATTTACTAATATACAAATTGAATTCAAGTGTGAGGATATTAATTTGTTTATTCGTTTAATAAATGGGTTATAAATAAATCGAATGCAATCCATTCGTTTAAAAGTGATTTATTATTCATTGAATTAAGTAACTTTTTGTCCTTATATTTATATGAAAAATATTTAAAATTTAAAAATTAATTTAGAAATTATAAATGACAATAAGACAAAATGTATAAGTGAGTGCAGGCATAGCTGGCCCTAATTTTTATCCTTTACTGATGACAAAAGATCAAATAAATTCAATTCTTTTTTAATCTATGCTTAGCTAATGTGAGGAAGGTTCTAATATCAATCTTCCAATTCTTGGCATTTTTGGTGGTCTTCTTAGGACTCACATTCACTTTTTTTATCTCATCAACTCCCTTCAATAACTTGCTTCTCGTTGTCACTCCAATCAAATCATCATCATCACCATCATCATTAATGTCACCAACTCCATCAAAATCATTTACCAGCTTCCTCTTATGACTATTCTTCTTCTAAACAACTTTTTCCTCTTCTTTTTCATCACTCAAAGCCAAAAACCTCGTCTTCTTCATTGCCACAAGCGCTGGAGTGGTCGAAATCGAAGAACCGTTTCGTGTGTTGTGTTATTGGTCACCGCCAATTGTTCACTAGCTGGAGATCTCTCAGCTCAAGTTCTTGAATCATTCATCTTCGAGATGGGTTTTATTTGATCCATTGTCATTTTCTCCCGATCAATAACAAATTTATTCAAAGCATTTTGTAAAAAAATTCATACTCAATTCGATTCATTATGCATTTGCTTATTATGGCATAAATGAATAGTAAACAAATCTAGATTCGATTAAATTCATTTATTAATTTTACTAAACGAATTAAACAAATCGAACTGAATATTCGTTTAATAAACTAATTGAATTCGAATCTTGAGATTTTGATTCATTTATTAAATGAATGAAACTCAAATCAACAAAGTTTTGACCCAATTTGTTTAAGATCCAATTCGAATTTGATTCATTTATTCATTTAGCTGCCCCTACCAAAAGGATAACTGCTTCTAATGATATAAAATGCCTGGTATGAAATTCATGTCGTCTTCTAATTTCATGCATTTCGCTAACTGTTATCTTCTTTTATTAAAGTATATTAGTCTTCTTGACATGGATTTCAAAATTCATGCCCTTTTTTATTGTAGTTTTCGTTGGTATCAAATCATCATCATCACCATCATCATTAATGTCACCAACTCCATCAAAATCATTTACCAGCTTCCTCTTATGACTATTCTTCTTCTAAACAACTTTTTCCTCTTCTTTTTCATCACTCAAAGCCAAAAACCTCGTCTTCTTCATTGCCACAAGCGCTGGAGTGGTCGAAATCGAAGAACCGTTTCGTGTGTTGTGTTATTGGTCACCGCCAATTGTTCACTAGCTGGAGATCTCTCAGCTCAAGTTCTTGAATCATTCATCTTCGAGATGGGTTTTATTTGATCCATTGTCATTTTCTCCCGATCAATAACAAATTTATTCAAAGCATTTTGTAAAAAAATTCATACTCAATTCGATTCATTATGCATTTGCTTATTATGGCATAAATGAATAGTAAACAAATCTAGATTCGATTAAATTCATTTATTAATTTTACTAAACGAATTAAACAAATCGAACTGAATATTCGTTTAATAAACTAATTGAATTCGAATCTTGAGATTTTGATTCATTTATTAAATGAATGAAACTCAAATCAACAAAGTTTTGACCCAATTTGTTTAAGATCCAATTCGAATTTGATTCATTTATTCATTTAGCTGCCCCTACCAAAAGGATAACTGCTTCTAATGATATAAAATGCCTGGTATGAAATTCATGTCGTCTTCTAATTTCATGCATTTCGCTAACTGTTATCTTCTTTTATTAAAGTATATTAGTCTTCTTGACATGGATTTCAAAATTCATGCCCTTTTTTATTGTAGTTTTCGTTGGGTTTTTTTTTATTACATGAGATTATTGCTCAGATTACAACTCATATTACATGAGAATATAACTGATATTTACAAATCAGATTATGACTGGGACCAACTTACATCAATGCTAATGGAGCGCTGCCCAGATTTTAACCCTCTCAAATATTCGAGGGATGTCTACTCCTCACTCTTGGATAAGAGAGAAGACTGCCTTCACTCAAATTTAATTGAGGAAGGAAATACCCCCACAATGCATTGTGGGGGTTCGAACTGCTGCCCTCCAACTTGGAGGGTAGCAGCCCTGACCACTCGGCCTTTGGCCGAGTGGCTAGTTTTCATTGGGTATTGGTTGCTAATAATGTGGTGAAAAAGGATGGGTTTTATTTAGATCAAGTGCAGTAAGGTCTTAATCCAAATTTATGCAATCTCCTTATAATGTATGCATTCCTTCTTTTTGTTACCATTAATCTTTTATTTTTCTTCAATATATTCCCAAGATGACTAAGGTAATTTTCATACATTGCCATGAAAATGTTCATAGCAGAAGATAGTAAGGAAACTGGAATTATAGGAGGTGAGAATGGTGAAAGTAAAACAAATTACATAAAGTAAATTTTTAGTTAAACTATTAATTTTAATAGTTGTTATAGTAATTAAAATTTTGGTTTTGAACTATAACTAGACCCTGCAATAACAAAAGAAGCTTAGTGTGACAATTATGTTATAAAATACATGATTGAAAGAGTTAAAATTTTTACCTTTACACAAATTTGTAGTTCTGGAGAACTTGATGGTGTTTACTGATTTTAGAGCTGTTGTGGATACCTCCAAAAGGCAGTCTAACATTCAAGTCAGTGTTTGTATAAGGCCAAATATAAAAAAAAAAAAAAAGATGAAGTTAGGAGAAGATGAGTTTTGCCCTTGAAGTGGACAGTGTCTTTACAATGGCCAAAGAATCATTCTCTTAGAAATGAGCCTCTATTTATAGAAAACATGTGACATGGACTTAGGGTTTTATTCTAAACCCTAATTCCAAGGGTATGTGTCATCATTTTTTATTAGTACACATTTATACAGATGTATATAGGGGGAATTTTGTACATTATTTTCTTTATATCCTTTTTCTCCCCTTTTCCTTATTCTTCTGATCATGGTCTACTTAGAGATAGATCTAGAACCATGTTGAACCTAGTTTCTCTTTTTATTCTTATTTTTCTTTGTAATTTACTAAAAAGGTGTGTTTCATATGTCATTTTATCTGAAATGATCTTTCCTCAATTACTGAAGAGGGACACATGGCAAGACTTGGTTCCCTAGAGAATTGGGTACCTACAATGATGGACATACTAGCCGATGTTTATTTGTTAATGAACAATGTAAGTTCCTGATGAATATCATTATAGGTTCATATTATAAAATATATGTTGTTTGCTTAAAAGTCTAATAACATTATATTGTGGTTAATAGTTGAAAGGAAATGAAGCATACACTCAGGTTAAAATAGATAAGGTTCATTTGGAGTAAGCTAACAATTTTTTTTTTTTTTACAATTCTTGTCGCAACAAATAATGGTTAGTATGCATATGAAATTGGAGTTTGTTAGAATTGGGTAAATTAAAATTACAGTGGTTAAGGTGTTGATGGGATTAACATCAATGTAATTTTGCATCTAATAATGGTAGTTTATTTTGATTGATTTTCTATAACATTGTGTTGTTGTTGGATGTGTATCCTCTCTTAGACATTTTCTCTCGTATTATTCCTAAACTTTTAAGGATCCATTAACATATATCATTAATGAAATTAAATAATTAAGATTTTGTTTTAATTAATTTTTACCTAAATAGATATCTAAACACATGCGTGACTCCAGCTAATTATAAAAAGAAGATGTCAATTGTTTGCTGAGGATAATGCTTGCTCTGCTTGCCATTGATGCAACTTAAAGACCCTTTGAGGTAGCAAACATGTTCCACTAATGCAAATCTTCCTCATATAATTTTCATCATTGAAGTGGATATCAAAGAAGCCTCCGGCGAATGGGATTAAGTGCTAAGCACTCGAACGCTGCCAAACTTTATGCAAGTGTGCTTGAATCTCATCAAGTTTCATCAGCTTAGACCTTGGTTGAAGGATATTCTGTCCAATAAGTTCTACACTTCTTCTTTCCCAACAAAAAAAGAACAAAGAAAAAACTTAGCTGCTTTATTTTTATAAGCGGGATGTGTGCTGAAAGGGAAAGAATTTACAAGGAAAAAAAATCTTCTTCCCTAAAATTAAAAAAAAAAAAAATTAGCTGCTATATTTTACGAGTGAATGTGTGTTGAGAGGGAAAGAATTTGCGAAAGAAAATTTTGGCAAGAGTCACACATGAATTAAATGTCTATTTGAATAAAAATTAATTAAAATGAAATTTTATCCTTTTAATTTTATTAATGACACGTATCAATCGATTGTTAAAAGTCGAAGAAGATTAAGAGAAAAAATACTTTTCCAAATCCAATTAAAAATACCAAAGGACCCACTAAATTGCGGTCTAATCAACCTATGATGAATAAGCTCTATCACAACATTTATCACAGGTATATTCTACATAAATGAGTGATAGGGTTACGTAAATATCATATTGATTATTGACCAATTGTTACCACAACACTTATGACAGGTATTAACCCTCGTATAAATGAGTGATATTGTTATAAATAACATATAAATTGAATTGTCGCCTACTCTCTATTACCGATTTGTTGTAGCTTGTATTGCAGTGAGAGACACATACGGCGTCACTAAGGTGGCGTTTGTTTTTTAACTTAATAACTTAAAGTGACTTAACTTAATTAATTAAGTTAATTAGAGGTGTTTGTTTTTATAACTTAATGAGAATTTTTAGATAATTTTGACTTAATAAAATAAGCTAATTTTTTTGGCTTTTTACTTAATGGAGAAATCTGAATTAAGTCAATTACTTGCTAATGTCAAAAATATCCCTGTTTTATAATTTATTTTTCATGTCTATCCCAAAACTCACCCATAGATATTTACCCCACATAAAAATATCCATATTTTTTCTTTCTTATATTATATACGATAAAATTTAAAATTTATGGTATTTTATATATTAAAATTCTAAAATAATTATGTATTCACTTGAATATAGTTTTACTTATAAATGTTAAAATATTGTGGTATTTAATATATTATTTATTTGACATTCAAATTTAATAAGGATACAAATGTAAAAGTACATATTTTCAGCTTTTTAAGTTGAAAAAAACAAACAACTTAATACTTATTTTTCGAGATTCAGACGAAAAAACAAACATATTATTCAGATTCAGATATTCAGACCTATTCAGAATTCAGACTAATTCAGGTCTATTCAGATTTCAGATAAAAAAACAAACGCCACCTAAGTCTTCAAATTAGAATGACCAAAAATGTTGGCAAAAGTGACAATTAAAATTGTCACTAATCAGCAAAATGTTGGGCTTTTCAATACCTCTTTTCTTTTTTAATTTTCTTTTATTTTGTGCTGTTTACGTGAATACAAAACAAGCAACAAAATTTAAAAACAAACAAACAAGGAAGGTTGATGATAATGATTAATGAAACTTTTGGGGGAATTCTGCTAATTGGTCAAAATAAAAGGATAGATATGCAATTTATCCCATTTATTCAGCTAACGAGATTACAATAGGATAGGATTTAGGGAAGGTCCGTCTGTTGGTTGCCGTTACTTCAACGGACACATGCTCACTCTATCACTCCTTTTTTATCTCTTCTGAGACACAGTACACAAAGATGATTCTTTTGCGGGAGCAAAAATAAATCCTGCAACCTTTCTTCTCCTTCTTCTTCATGCTTAGAATTTCCTCTTGTTATTAAACCATGAAAATGAAACCATCCCTTTTTTTTTTCTCAGCTTGCTGTACATGTTCATTTTTTTTATGAAGTGGGTGATCTTTAATTGTTTTAACTATTATTTAACTGCTTGTAGCTAGCACTGAAACATGTTGATGCCAATGGCCATTTCCTTCACTAAGCAAAGTTATGTGACAAGGCAAGTTTTATTTCTTTGTTGTTGTTCTTAAAGAAACGAATTCTTTTCTTATTACTTGTACATTTGTATACAGGTGTTAATTTTGCTTGTTTATAAATTTTTTTAATCATGTTTAGCGTGGAAAGATACTAAGAACTCACTGAAAATAATCAAAATGAAAAATATAAGGAGATAGAGGTGTGGGGTATTCAGGGATAACGAATCTCTCAATGTCTTAAAAATGAAAAAAACAAAAAAAAATCTAATGTGTTTGAAACGTTAATCAAAAACTGAAATTTATGCATTTGAGAGAAAATAATATCAATTAAAGATCATTGTATTTTCAGCTGCAGAAGGCCATCACAGAAAAGCAACTGTTCAAGTTGCTTTTATCTTAAAACTGAATTCATCTTTGTGTCAATGACTGTAAGAAAGTTAATGCTATTTGATTCCGCCTCATTTATCAGTATTGAATGAATAATGGCTTTAGTATTATATTTATCCACAAGGGTAGCGGCTTTCTATTGTTGAGAATGCTAGTCAAGACAAGCGTGTGTGTAGCATAAAACAAACATCAGTTTGTATTAAATTTCATATCATGACTCAAGACCTTTAATACATTCAAATTAGGATAAATTAATATCCATTTTCTTGAATTCAACCACCACCACTTCAGAGTTTCAGAGTAGATGATTAAGGAACTGCAATCATATAAACTCATTGGCAACAGGAAAACTCTTTCCCAAAGTACAATTGCTACCTAAACAGAAGGATCCTCTTCGAAACTCCTTGATTCCATAAAATAGGCTTTTTCTTGAAACCATCCCATCCAGTTACAATTTGATTGTGCCGATCATTATATTGATATAATATGAAAATCATCCTACGGTACTCCTGCTTGTTAGAGTTTTTACATTCGAAGATGCTTATTCTCGGTTGAGTGCTTATTGGGAGAGAAACAAATGGGGGTGTCTATGGCGTACGTCCTTTCATTCGCTGGCATTTTTTTTCAGGTATCCAGGAGTTTTGTTTTCTCCAAGGCAGTCGTCATATTTCTGTGTTAGTGCTAAAAATATTTTCCGAAAGACTTGTAGAAGAGAATTAGAATTCAAGCAACAGTGCCATCATGCACTGTTTCGTTCCAAAGATAAAGCAGCTTTCTCTAGTAGTATGCATCATCAGGCAAATGAAGAGGATGTCTCCAGAGCAACCTTAATATGGAGGGCCATCAAATTACCTATTTACTCTGTGGCTCTGGTTCCTCTCACTGTGAGTTCCTTTAAAACTTCAAGCAGTCTGTAATTCACTTTCAAAGCTCTGAATTTAAGTTGCTCAAGAGTATGACTGTTGACATTAGAAAAAGATAAGCATGTTTTCAAGCAGGTTTTATGTGATTTTCTTTGTTCAGGAAGGAAATGACTAGTAAATTTGGTTCTTCTTTAGCAGATCCCACATACGCACATCTATTCAGTCTCACTGTTTTAAGTCCCATTGAACAGGTTGGTAGTGCAGCTGCTTATTTGCAGACAGGCATGTTTTCCGCCCGGCGTTATTTTGTTCTCTTGATTTCTTCTATCCTCATTATTACTTGGCTGAATTTAAGGTGAGTTTTGTAACTTTACTTCAGATGTAGATTAGTGGTGGCATGAATCTGACTCTTTGAACAAGCTTAACTTTACATTTGAGACTGTAACTGCTACATGTTGTAATTGCAAACTAATACATCTATTGCTTTTCTGAATTTTTTGAACATTTCTTCTGATAGCCTATGAATGGCTATGCATCTCATGGGCTATTTTCTATTTAATTTGAGAGGACACAAAAACATTTATTTCTGGGGGTTTTTTGAAAGATCATATAGTCTTCATTCTCAATACTAGGACTCATCTGTGTTTGAGCCTGCTTTGTCTCTTGGCAGTCAGTAGAAGAATCAACCATTATATTTTAGGTTGATTTGCCTAAGGTGTTGCAATTGCCACATATACCCTCCTAGGAACTTCATGATGCGTTTGCATTCTGAAAGAGACCTTTCACTTTCATAGAATAAGTGTTTAGCGGATAGCAGCCTGAAGATCAGAAAAAGGATTGCTGCTCTTTGGGTTTTGGGCTTCCCAGTAATTTTGGTTCATAAAAATATTAAGACTTTGGCAAACTGAATTTGTTGTCTTTAGTACAGAACTATTAACTCCTCATATTTGAAGCCATTAAAATTGCTAGTGTGTATTGTGGGCAGCAATGATGTTTATGATTTCGACACAGGAGCTGATAAAAACAAAACAGAATCAGTTGTGAACTTGGTTGGCAGGTAATGAATTTTCCTCTTTTCTATTTATTTATTTATTCATTCTAAGGTGTGTCCAAGAGCTACTTTTTCTTCTATTTTGTCCCTCTGTTTTGTACTCAAAAGAGTCACATTGGCTAGTTATTTCTTTTGTTTTGCTGGGAAGCCGTACAGGGACCCTTGTTGCTGCCTACTTGCTTCTTGTCCTTGGCTTCATTGGGCTGACATGGGCATCTGTGGAGGCAGGAAATCTGCGCGCAATTATGTTACTGACTTGTGCAGTTATTTGTGGTTACATATATCAGGTGCAGAAATTGAATTGGCATTAGATAGCTTTGAAATTCGGCAATATATATATGATTTACCCTGGTATACATAACACAAAATTAATTTTGGAGATCTGGATCTCTCCTCTATTATAATTATCTGGGAACCTGTAATATCTGATTAGGGGTGTTACTTGTGTGCATGGCAGTCCTACAATGGTGGAGTCTCGCCAGAACGTGTGTGTCAACTAATGTTTAGGCCAACTCTTTAATGATGAGAAAGTATACTTTTTATGATTATCATCTTTGTATAATTTTATGTATTGAATTTTGTAAAACATTTCTTTTTTCCATTGCCAAATGATTTTGGGAACGCTACAAAATTTCCCACTATTATCCTTACAGGAAACATGTACTATTGCTTTGCTTGGATCATTGATGGCACAACAGTTGTGTGCTCTCTTTGACTCGCTTCTCAGAATCTGTCATTACATAGTTGGCTTTCCTATCCTTTGACGGGAATTAGATTGACAACTTGAAATTGTATTATTATATATCTACTTTTAGAGCTTTCATATTGTTAAAAAATGCTTTCTAAATGGTCATAGCTGTGCAAATACTGAAGCAGACCACCAAAATCTGACAGTTTTCAATATTGTATTTGTTGCAGTGCCCTCCATTTAGGTTAAGTTATCAAGGATTGGGGGAGCCTTTGTGCTTTGCAGCATTTGGCCCATTTGCTACTACTGCCTTTTACTTATTGATTGGCAGCACAAGGTTGCCTATTTTAATTACTAACAATTTTATGGTCTTTCACTTTCCTTGTCATAATATTGATTCGGATGGTTTTGACAGAGAAAATCTATGTCTGTCTATAACGGCTACAATTCTTTCTGCATCACTCCTTGTTGGTTTAACAACCAGCTTAATTCTCTTTTGTAGTCACTTTCATCAGGTAGTTCTCTTTCTTTTGGGCTTTCCCTCTTTTGGTTCCCCATTTTGAAGTCTCTATTTTCTAATGTCAAACAAAAAGGATACATTTTTTATAGCTCAGGTGGAAGGCGATCAGAATGTCGGAAAGATGTCCCCTTTGGTAAGTTTACTTAGCTCTCTTAATATTTAAAATTTTATTAAGAGTAGATTATGTTATTTGATTGTCTTGTTATTTGCATGCAGGTAAGGCTGGGAACTGAAAGAGGCTCTGTAGTGGTGAAATGGGCAGTTATGACTCTCTACTCTCTTCTTTTTGCTATTGGCTTAAGCAGAGCTCTTCCCTTGAGTTGCATCGTAAGTCAATATTATAATGATGAAATGTATTCTTCTAGTATTTTTTCTCCAGCACCATACTCGTTATAGCACCTGATATCTGAAATGTCAATTGTTCTCCAGTTTCTTTGTGCCATGACTTCGCCCATTGGGAAATTGGTTGTTAGTTATGTGGAAGAGAACCACAAGGTAAGTAGTAAACTTGTGCACAATACTTCAATTTTAATGTTTCAAACCCATCCTCAAAGGATGCAGAATCATGATTAATTACAACAATATAATCCTCTCAGTAAAGTGACCAATCCGTAATGAGGGAGCATGAGACCTTGAAATACAATAGATATACAGTCTTCATTCCTTGACCTTGCCTAAACTAATCAATTTTTTGTTTCAGGACAAAGGGAAGATCTTCATGGCAAAGTATTACTGTGTGAGATTACACGCATTATTTGGAGCTGCATTGGTTGCTGGACTCATTACAGCTAGAATACTCGTTATAAAACATATTCCAAAGCTGGTTTTTCAGTGAGACTGAGTTCTGCAAGTTGCATTTCGACCTTCCAAGCCTGTGCGCAGCAGAGCAGGGTAGCATTTAGAAGGGAGGATGTGAATAATTCAATCTGGAAAGTCCAAAGTGATGCTTGCAAAATAGCTCGCTGATGAGCATCTTCAACAGTCAACCCAAAAATCAACAAGCCTATGGTTGTTTAAGATCCTGCTATTTAGTAGTTTATCTGGTAATGTACCTATAGTTTGTTTCTACCTTGTAAAGAGTGCTGCATAAGTGAACTTTTTACTAATGAGATTTCAGATAGCAGTTTCATGAGTTCAGTGAATTTTTTTTTTTTGGAGGAAATATATATCTCCTTTCTAATTGCATTATTAGAGTTGCTTGTGATATTGCAAGAATTGAATGGAATATCCAAATTAAAATAGCTACCAAATTCATTTAAAGTATATGCATTTTGGTCCGAAAATCAGTATGGATTGGGCCATTTTTGTAAGGCTTAGAAAACATGGGGCATTTCCGTAAATATACCGTGAACTTATGTCCCATTATCATATTTAGACCTACACCTCATGGATATTTTTATATAATTATATTTAACTTGAAAAGGATAGGACATAACTGTAATTTCACCATAATTAAAAATAGCAACTGAAACGATGGCCAAAAGCGTTGGTTCGCTGTCTTTGCTGCTTCTTCAAATTAGCTGTCCAATCAGGAGCCTCTGTATAAAACCCCCTTAAATTGACCTCCACCATTTCCATCAATTCCAAATCGCCCACAAAATCTCCAAAAGAAAACCGAAAGAAACAAACAAACACAACTGAACGGAACAATGGCAGCCCCTTCTCCACGGGAAGAAAACGTATACATGGCGAAACTTGCGGAGCAAGCGGAGCGGTACGAGGAGATGGTCCAATACATGGAAAAAGTCGTCGCCTCCGCCTCAACCGGTGAGGAACTCACCGTCGAGGAGCGCAACCTCCTCTCCGTCGCCTACAAGAACGTCATCGGCGCACGCCGCGCCTCCTGGCGCATCGTGTCCTCCATCGAGCAGAAGGAGGAGTCGCGCGGCAACCAGGACCATGTCTCCGTGATTAAGGAGTACAGATCGAAGATCGAGGCCGAGTTGACGGAGATCTGTGGCGGGATCTTGAAATTATTGGACCAGAAATTGGTTCCCGCCGCTGCCGCTGCCGATTCCAAGGTGTTTTATTTGAAGATGAAGGGAGATTATCATAGGTACTTGGCCGAGTTTAAGACTGGCGATGAGAGGAAAGTCGCCGCTGAGAATACTCTTAATGCCTATAAATCTGCTCAGGTTTAATCTATTTGCACTGCGTTTATTTTTTTTTATTACTTTGAAATGTGGAGTATTTGTTGTTTTGTGTTTTAAAATTATTTTAGATGCTGCATTATTCATTTTCTTAAGGCGTGTTTGATCTAAAATTTTGTTTGATTAGGATGGGCTTGTATACTGTGACTAAGCAAAAAGGATCAGAAATGAATGCTAATAAGGCTATGTTAAGAGTTTCATTTATGCAGCAATAAGCATTCATCTTATTATTGAAATTACTGATGGCCTATAACTAAATGCAGGATCCTAATAACTTCATTTCTTTCCTCCAATTTTTTTGTGCTCTATTTACAATTCTATCATGTGCGGTTTTACTACGTTCTTCATTTTGGTTCGAACGTTGTATTGAAAAATATTTTCTCTTGTTAAGCTCTCTTGTTTATTTTAACTGTATGCCGTGACAAGTCGAAGTATAATACCCATTTATTGTTGTTATTATTTCTGTAAACATTATTTTGTTTGAAATGTGGTGCATCTTTCTATCTGATTTCTATTAATCTTAGAAGTTAATGTTTTGTGTAAAATATGTCCATCTATTTTTCATAGTTGTTTCCTTTTGATTTTGTGTCTTTGTTGGGTATATTATTTTATCAGGATATTGCAAATGCTGAACTGGCGCCAACTCATCCTATCCGGCTGGGACTGGCTCTGAACTTCTCTGTGTTTTACTATGAGATTTTGAACTCTCCCGATAGAGCCTGTAACCTTGCAAAACAGGTGAGAGGCCTGAATTTATGATTTTAGCTTCTTCCAAGAACTTTGTCATTCTGCAAAATTTGGGACACGGATCAACAAACAATATGTAGACAAGAATTGCAGTAGCAGTTGATCCTTAAACCATGGATCTTCTGTCCCTTTATTTTTGACTTCTTTGTACCATCCATATCCTTGAGTTTGCTGATTGTTACATCCTTTTAAACAATATTTAGGCCTTTGATGAAGCCATCTCAGAGTTGGATACACTCGGAGAAGATTCATACAAGGATAGCACTTTAATAATGCAGCTTCTTCGTGATAATCTCACTTTGTGGACCTCAGACATGCAGGTATTAAACTCGATCTTTCTTTCTTGTTAGTTTACTTGTTTTTCCTCAACAGTTTTCATTTTTATACTGGATGGTTTTATCAACATTTGCTGTTATGTTGATAGGATGACGGAACTGATGAGATCAAAGAAGCACCGAAGCCCGAGGAAGAGAAGAAGCAGTGAAGTCACTTGTCTTTGTGGCAGTATTTCACTTCTCTGTTTGTTTTTGTTTGGAGAAGTTTGCTTGGTCCACAACCATTCATTTATGGACTTTAGGTGTTCATGCATCAAATTATGAATATTGGAATTAGTTTTGCAATTTATTAGTTTTTCAATTAATTACTTCCAGATTGAAGTTTTTTAGTTTCAACGAGGGGTGAATGGGTGAAATACTATTCTCTAATGTTGTTTTCTTGACAATAATGAAACCAATGTCCAAGCTATTTCTCTTCATCTTAACATTTTGGAAGATGTGAAATTTCCATTGCACGTATTCTGATATCTTTGTTATGCATTTCGTACCCTCTTTTGAAAATATATTTGAGTTTATTCTCCATATTTTATTTCTCTCGTTAGTCTTTTGCTGTGTAGATCTACTTTTTTGGCTTTGAGTAAATTGAATTGTTTGTGGTAGATCAAGACTTTTTGGGCTTTGAGTTAATGGAATTGTGGTAGAGTAAGTGCGATTTTATTTCTTATCACGGTGGGATTAGCATTTGCAATTACTCAGGTATACGGAGATGGTCTGTAAGTGTGATTTTGTCAGCCAGATTGTGTTGTAAGGCTAATAAAGGTGGATGTAGAAAATAAGTGTGCATTTCGGGATAACAAAGAGGTTATGATCTTAGGAAATGCGTATTGGTTGACACACAGAGATTGAGAAGCAGGAAATGCATAAGGTGAACATAATAAAGAGTATGATTTTCATTTCTAGGAAAAGGTCAATGAGTTCCGTTGGAAGTCTGTTTCCGGCATTTACTATTGAAGGATTTTTCACGAAATTTAGATGGACTATGGACTATGGTTGCAGTACGTTCATTTGTGTTAATCGGCAGAAGATTTACCTGGTCAAACAACTTCTTTCGGCATCTTATAATGCAGCATTAGCAAATCAAATTGCCTTGGTAAAAAAAAAAAAAAAAGGGCAGAGGACTAGTTATACAACTTTTCACTTCGGAACATTTAATTGGTGATAAATATCTCAGCATAGGGATGGCAATGGATTGGATTTGATCTAAGATCCACGTGATCCAAATCTAATTGGATCGGATTTGGATCAGTTTAAAATGGATTTGGATCGGATTTGGATATCGATGTGCGGATCTAAGACGGATCTAGAGCAGATCTGGATCTATCGTAATATCTAAATTCATATCCATATCCACTCATCTTTTTATTTTATTTTATTTTAAAAGTTTCTTAACAATTGTGGAATTATAATGATAATAAATTTTATTCATAGCATATTAGTAGTATTTATCATGCATTTAAACTCTTAAAACTTAAAAGTTAGTTTTGTAAATTTAAAGGTCAGTCAGCCCCAAAGCATATACATGCAATATTCAAATTGCAAGCCAAATAATATAACCTGGCAATTTATTTTATTATATTGGCCAAAGAATTTTTAAGGAATATAGTTATTCATATATTTAGTCAAATATGACCATAATAAAAATAATAAAAGACTGAATATAAATTATATTTAATTTATATGTCATTATCTAATGTTGTAGGAATGAGGGTAGGTGTATCGTTGATATTAGAATGATAAATGAGACAATAAAATATTAGATTGATATTACTCCTGCAATTACTTCCGAATAATATTTTATTATCTTTCTTATTTGTTGTTTTGGTGTAAAAGTATAAACTACAATATTTATTATATTTTTGAGAAAAATTATATAATTTATTTGTTATCAATACATTTTAGCCTTCAATTTTCAATCTAAAAAATTATTACTTTTTCATTACTGAATTTTAGAATTCATGACGGATCTAGAGCATATTTGGATTTTAATTTTTTTTTTCAGATTTGGAGCAGATATAGATATTTATTTATTTTTTGGATCTGGATATGGAGCGAAAAATATGGATTCATGACGGATTTAGAGCAGATACGGATCTTAATTTTTATTATGAATTTGGATATGGAGCAGAGTAGATCCAACCCATATCTGCCCCATTGCCATCCCTATCTCAGCACACTCTTATTAAAAATTGGTGACAATAATCCCGGCACACTCTTATAACAAATTGGTGATAATATTCTTGTCATCAAATTGGTGATAATAATCTTGTCACCATCTAAAATTGTAGGGTGCTGGTTATCTATTTTTTAATTTATTTTAGAGGTTTTAGGGTTTGATAAGTGAAATGGCATCCTTTCCTTTTTCTTTTTTTCTCTCCCTCCACTCACATAATGAGCAACTAAGATTGAGCTTTATTTTTAATATTGACAATCAAAATATCAAACCATTTTTTTCACCTTATTTGATAAAATCAACCACCTTTTTTCACTAAATTATGGAGGGGAGGAGAGGTAATGAGATAAAAAAAATAAAAAAATAAAAACAGAAAGAAAATCCTTTTCTTTAAAAAGACATTCTCAAAAGATCAAAATGGATTAAGCTTGGAGATTGTTCCGACCCAACTCCATCCTTATTTTTCATTTTTTTTTAATTGTTACGGTTTATACGTTATAAAATGAAATTTTTAAGAGTTATACAAACTTTATAGCATATAATCCAAAAGAATGCACCTATTAAATTGAAGAAATAAATACTCAACTTTATATAGTACAGTCATAAGAGTTTGTTGAGCGACTGCACTCTCCTTTACTTTTTGCTTTACACTTAAAAACATTGGAACCTCCGGTATTTCTTGCTTTACACAGTACAACTTTTGCCAACCCCCAATCCCATCATTGGTCTCTCCTACTAGTAACCCCTAGACTATCTCGTTAATGTCGCCGCCGACCAACTGTCATGGGTTTGATTTAAATGTCTATTCTTACATCTCTGCCTCATTTTATTAGTTAACTTATTACTCCTCAATTGAATCAATAGAATCCAACCTCTCAGTTCTTCTCTCTTACAATGGCTACTACCCCTGCTGCTTCTTTTGCCAATTCACTTTTATCTCTCAATTCTCATCGACCAAATCCAAATGTCTCTTCTATTTCAAAACCCAACACTCTCTCCATTCAATTTGACAAGAAGAAGAATCAACAACAACAGCAGCACCAACGACATGCTCGTTTCACCACATTTTGTTCTTTGGACGCTGAACCCGAAGATCCCATCGAAGATAAACCCATCGAACTTCGTATGCCCCAAACCTTTTTTAATTTAATTATTTTTTGTTAATAATTAATTTAATTTATTTTTTTCTTTGTGAATAATTATTTTAATTTAATTTGCTTCTCCATAGGGTACAAGGCATTTCCTACAGTGATGGACATTAACCAGATTCGTGACATTTTGCCACACAGGTCAGTTTGCTTACCGAATTGTGAGATTTTATGTGTCCATTAGATATGATTTTGATGGTCTTGTACTTGTGTAGGTTCCCATTTCTTTTGGTGGATCGAGTTATTGAATACAATCCAGGAGTTTCAGCTGTTGCTATTAAGAATGTTACTATTAATGATAACTTCTTTCCTGGCCATTTTCCTGAGAGGCCAATTATGCCCGGTGTTCTCATGGTTGAGGTATTTTCTTTTTCAGATTATTTACGTATTTGATTTAATATTCATTACATAATACAACCTTGGTCAACGTAGTGTTGCTCTAAACTGACGGTTCTGAATTTAGTTGGGTTCTTTTTCGGTCCAATCTAATCCATTGTACCAAATGTAGTTTCGAAAATGCTATACTGCGTTTTCTTTCACCTACTATTCTTACAAGCCGTAGTTAATGTATTTCATTTGTTTTAGAAGGACAAATATCATTGATGAAAATAAACTTTTTATGAAAAAATGGGTCCTGTAAGGCTCTTGCCTCAACCACCTCAGCTGAGAGAGAGTTGCCTCGGCTCCTTGGTTTGCCCCACCACCCGAGGCAAAGTGCCAAGGATGCCTGTCTTATATTTGGTTAGAGTGTGTAAATGATTTGCTTTTGAGAAAGTAGAACTTCAGCCATGGCTGCATAATGAGATTAAAGCTTTATTTTCCAGGATACATTGAAATTGTCTCGGTGCAAACTTATCTGAAGACGTAAATATCATTGATGAAAATAAACTTTTTATGTAAATGTGAGTCCAGTTACGCATTCATGTCAACCGCCTCACCTGAGAGAGACTTGCTCTGCCTTCTGGGTTTGAGTGTGTCAAAATTTTGCTTTTCAGAAGGTAGAACTTAAGCCATGGCTGCATAATGAGATTAAAGAATAGTTTCCACGCAACATTGAAATTGTTGTTGTGCAAACTTATCTAAAGTTCTGTTTTTGTATGTATTTTTGTTCCTGTTAAATAATGATGCATGACTTTGATTGTTGGAACCAGGCAATGGCACAGGTTGGTGGCTTGGTTATGCTGCAACCAGAAGTGGGAGGCTCTCGTGAAAATTTCTTCTTTGCTGGAATTGATAAAGTAAGATTCAGGAAACCAGTGATTGCAGGTGACACTTTGGTCATGAGAATGACACTTGTCAAGCTACAGAAACGCTTTGGAATAGCAAAGATGGAAGGGAAAGCTTATGTGGGAGGTGAAGTAGTCTGCGAGGGTGAGTTTTTGATGGCTACCGGTAGTTAATAATGTTGTGTCTATGTGGTAGTATCTCAGTTTGTCACTGTCAGATTTTCCTTGATTCTGCTCGTTGAATTTTCAGTAACCCTATGCACGCTTTTAGTCGCTCTTCATTTCATGCAAAATCAACCCGATTACTGAGGACTTACTAAATTTTCTTGGTTGATATGGCCCATAAAGGTGTTCTGGTTTTTTATATGGATGTTTTATGATACAGAGACCTTAAATCTCAGTTATGATTCCATTACTACCTACTGCTTTGGCTACAGTTTGATTGTGCACAATTAAAAAATCTGAGACTAGAGCTTGGATTGTTAATGGTCATATTACAACAGGTCATCAAACTTCTGACACATTGCTATTAACATCGCTTAGTGAGTGTGATTCATCTCTCTAGTAGACCCAAATAATATGTTATCTACATAGGCATTTTATACAAGAAGTAGAATCCTTAGAATTAGTTAATCTTAGGGAGGATTTCTACCTTCTAGATAGCATATTAGGACAATGATTTGATAACGCCTGGAGTTGAAACTGGAGAATTTTAAACTCCATTTCTGGGGCATCAACACTTTTCTCTCTTATGGTGAGAAACGATATCATTATTCATTGGAATCTTTGTGATCAAATCTGCACCAATGCCTTTTTTCTATATTGTCTGATTTTTTTGTTCTTCAGGAAGCAACAATTGAATTTCTGGATAAACCATGTCGATGCTGGCATCAAGCAGCTGCGTGTGATGTGTGTTGTCATCACCACTAGAGCTTCCGTCGCTCTACAAAATTGTGGTGGTGGTGGTGCACCACTGCGCTGTCATTTGACTGTAGCATTATGTTTTAGTCTAAACTAGTTGAAAGTGTAGACATCGTTTTCCAATCAAAGGAATATGTAACAACAAAGATTAGTGCACTGTTTAATCGTCATTTTTCGATCAAAGAAATATGCAACATAGATTAGTACCACTGTTTAGACGTTTTCCAATAGTACCATCTATGACCTGACAGGGCATCGCGCCAAATGAGGTCTTTATTTACTTATTTATTGAATGGGGAGGTCTTATTTTTATAATTATAAAAAGTAAGGTTGTTATGAATTTATTAAAATAAATGTAGATATTCATAATATATATCTATTAGTCTCTTCATTATTTCTCATTAGCAACCTTCGGCTTCTCTATAACTCTCACTATCATAAGAAATTATGATATATAATTTTTTCATTAATTTCATAGAGTAATTATGTAACTATAAAAAGAGAATTCATCTCTTTATTTTGTATACACAATTAGAATGAATAAAATCACTTTATAATATATTGCTCTCTCATTTTACTCTTTTATCTTCCGTTGCTCCTTTATTTTGTGTTGTTAGCTAAGAGTTTTTCTAATAAAGGTAAACTTCCATTTATCCTCTATTTAGAATGGCAATCGTCAATTTACCTCTCAACCACAAAAATGTTAATTTATTCTATTTATTGTTAATAAAAGAAATTTACTAACATGCCCTCCATGGCTCCTCTTGCCATTTCTGTCTGAACAAAAATAGAGGACAAATTGAGATATTTTACATTTTTAGGAATAAATTGAAGATTATCATTCTATCTGTAGAAATTGAAATTAACTTAATTAAATCAGTGTTTTGTTAAATATGTTTAATTGAATAATTATAAATATATAATTAGTCAAAAAAAAATAATTTTAATATAAATTTTACCAAACTTCATAAGTTACAAAAATCTATCAAAATCGCCACTAGACTAATGTAGTTTTCATTTAACATTTTGTGGCTTTGAAGTTTAAAGCCACAACATCGGAAAATCACAATGTATCGAACAAAGCATAAGGTAATTTTTTTTTTGTTATTACCTTTTTAGATTAATTCAATAAATTAAAATTTTGTTTATTAACATGTCTAAAATTGTCGTGAGGGTATTATTGTTAAAATAAAGAAAAAAAAACAAGGACAAGAGTCTAGCATAATTAACAAGGGTAGAAATGTAGAAAAAGCCTGTTCGACCTTAGCCCGCATGTTTTGGGATGGGCTTAGGCTGTATCGGCCACATATTCAGCCTAAAAAACAAAGCCCAGTCCACCGTCCAATAAATGTCTAAACAAGAAAAAAGTATTTTTTAATTAAAATACACCTTTTAATATTTATTTAACCCACCGGTAACATATATTTAAAAGTATTAAAATATTTTAGCCCAACTTTTAAAGTGTAATCTAATAAAAATAAAATTTTATATATTATAAATTCATAAAATATAATGAAATTTTTTTTCTATAATATTCAATACACAAATTCGGGCTTTCAAGCCCAACTGCAACCCGAAAAGAGACATGCTCAAAGCTTTGTCATGTTCGGTCCGAATTTGAAATTTTGCCAATTCAAAATAAGAGTGAATTGAGGTATTTTTTAAAATATAAGAACTAATCAAACACTTATCCTAAAATATAACCTATATAAAAAATTAAAAAATAATTATAAATTTAAATATTACGGTTTTTAACTTGGATTTTTATTTTGTTCTTTGGTGTAATTGCAGAATTGCATGAATATATAAATTCACCAGTACAGCCGACCCAAACCTAACACATAAAGTGCATACCTTTATTTGTGTATACTCCAAACATTGGCTTGTACGCACCACAATCGAGTAGTGGAACTAATTTCATATATGTTTGTCATAATAATGACTTTATTTTGAGAAGCCAGTAGCTGTCGTGTGGACTGCAAACTCCATTTATACAAATTAATATTAACAAGATAATGATAGTGGACTAATTTTCCCATTCAGTGAGGAGTATATATATATATATACATATTCTTCACTTTTTGATGATGAGAAAGAGAAACTCTAAAATACTAGCGTTCCGTGTGGAAAACACACTCTTATCAATAAAATAAGAATGATAAAAAGTTTCCTTTCGTGTGGAATGCCCACTCACTCTAGGCCTCTAGCTAGTTAAATTAATATGTAATTTCAAATTGATTGATCTCAGTAACATTATTTGAAGTGCTCCCTTATTCAGCAATGACTCACCAATCCATGCTTAAAAAGATCCCCCTAAAACAATGAAATCATTGAGGCAGTCATTCCTTGTATCTTCTTATGCATTATACAGTTCCTGAGTGCTTTAAGTTTAATCGAATTACACGATTTGTCTCTACATTTTTTAGAATTATTCAAAAGATATACGTTGTATAGGTGATTTCGGTATCTAATTAATTTTTAAGTTGTGTGTTTGATTTTGTTAAAGTAGATAGTCATAATATTATTTTGCCAAAAGTTAAATCCACCCATTAAAAAAGTAATAATAGGGGTCCAAAGTAAGTTTACTAGGTAAAATCTCTTGTGTGAAAATAATGAAATCGGGAGTTCTAACTATGTTCATATGGAGTGAAAAAGAGGATTTAGTTGTCATTAAACAAAATGAAAAGAAAATGATGTTTTAGATTTTTTTTTTGTAAATGTAAAGATTAACTAAGTAATTAGTCCAAACTCTAGTGAATAAAAAAAGAATTGACCTTTTGTGTGTGGGTGTGTGTGTGTTGGTCACTTGAACAAAATAGCCTTATCTAGGAATTGATAATGAAAATTAGTTAAAACTAGAATTCGAAATACAAAAGACTTTCTCGAAATTAAAAATTTTGGCATGTTAATAAATTAACTGTACATTTAGCATACATATCGAACTGATATATGTATATCAAATTTGCAAAGATGTTGTCACAGAAAATTGTGTGGTTCCTGGACCACAAGTACGTAAAGTTCAAACTCTAGCAACATTAATTGTTCAGTAATATCTCTCATCTATTGAATAATTATCTTACTCCTATACTCTTTGCGTTGTTTTTCTTTTTCCAAGTGTAGTAGACCTATTATTCAAAAGATAAGCAAGACAGCACTTACTTATATACTACTACAAACTTGAATCATCAATTTGTCTTTTAATTTCGTCTATATTAATAAAATTTGTAATTGCTAAGAGTATAATAAATATATATATAACTACTATTTATACATTTGTATTCCACCTAATGTATTACTAGCTTAATAGAATTTTATTATATAAATTAGAAATAATAAGGCTTAATATTTAACTATGATTTAAGCTAATAAAGTAGTAACCCATCATTTGCTATATCAATTAAGATATAAATTAACTATCTTAACTAACTATATCGTTATTAATATATATATATATATATATTAAATTTAAATGTTGAGAAACTATCTACTATACTCTATTAGTCACTCTCTCCAAGCAAAAACAAACTTGCAATTTTTTATTCTCGAGTGTTTGCGAGAGTCCTCAACATGAAACGCCACTAATAGCTGAAAATTCCCTATAAATATAGCCTCGACGAGGGCGTGTGTCCAGCACAAGCATCTTCATTCTTCCCCTTGATTATATATATCTTCCCAATTACTAATCCTTCAATTTCTTTTTCGGTCATGGCTGCCCCTAGAGAGCTTGAAGAAACATCATCTCACAATCTTGAAATGACCATCCACGTGAATGATACTGCAGAGAAAATTCGTGATGAATTTGATTACTCTCAAAGGGCACAGTGGCTTCGAGCTGCTGTGCTGGGAGCAAACGATGGGCTTGTTTCCGTCGCTTCATTAATGATGGGTGTTGGAGCTGTTAAAACAGATATCAAAGCCATGCTTCTAGCTGGTTTTGCAGGCTTAGTAGCCGGCGCTGGCAGTATGGCAATTGGAGAATTTGTCTCTGTGTGTACTCAGAGGGACATCGAGATTGCTCAAATGAAGAGAGATCAGCAAAAGAAAATTACCAGCAATGAAAATCACGAAGAGCCCGATGAGAATATTCAGAGAGAAGAAGCATTGCCAAATCCAGCACAGGCTGCAATAGCATCCGCGCTAGCCTTTTCTGTAGGGGCAGTGGTGCCGTTACTGGGCTCGGCATTTGTACGAGACCACAAGGTGAGGCTGGCTGTTGTGGCTGCAGTGGCCAGCATCGCGCTGGTAGTTTTCGGAGTTTTGGGAGCATTGCTTGGGAAGACTCCGATTGTGAAATCCTCTGCTAGGGTTTTGGTTGGTGGCTGGATGGCCATGGGAATCACTTTTGGGCTCACTAAGTTGATTGGCACTGGCGGCCTCCAGATGTGACCGCTTAGGCTCCGGCAGCGCACAACTCGAATTCTACTAAAGATTTTGATATACACGAAACTATTAAAGTATTTGGTAAACATGTGTATTATTTACTTGTTTTTCTTTCGTGCAGGTCGATCAGTGGCTATTTCTACTTGATATAAAATGTTATTTTGCATGTGGTGCTTGGACTGTTGTAAGCAATAAAGTGAATTATGTTTGAATTGATGAAGAAGCTGCTCAATAATTTTAAATATAAACTATGATCTTACGCTTGAGGCAAAATTTGTATCTTAATTTGTCATGAACGAAAGTTGCTGTTGAGCTCTACAACGGCTCCAGCCTTGTTTCAAATATACTGCAAGTTACGGCTTCAACACAAGCTCTAGATCACTGCACACAGTATGGCGAAGACGCAAAGTAAATGGTAGAGGGAGATAGATAGAGAGAGAGAGAGAGAGAGAGCAATCTACACTCTACCAAGTGACCATTTGCTTATCGGACATTAACTCTCAATGTGCCATAATCACTAAAATATTTTAGTTGAGTGTAGGGATTTCTCCTGTATTAATTACAAAGTTACCTATTGCGTTATAAGTTGTATGATAACACAATTTAAGGTTAAATTTGCCCATAATATATTCTTATATAGAGTATAATAAATTAGACTCATTATACAATATTTAAGTCTATCAAAATTACTCCTTAATATTTGACATTAATCACATATTAATTAAGTACATTAAAAAATCAAAATGATTTATACTAGTCTACAATATATGAAAATAAATAAAATAAAACGAACATGACAAAATTAAATAATTTATACCAATCCACAATATATGAAAAATAAGTACAACAAGAAACAATAGCATAGATTTGTCCATTTCTGTATGCGTACATAAGCATAACTACAAAGTTCAAAATATGGAACTAACAAAAGACAATGGCTTCAACACTTATGGTGTGATACTGATACCCTTTTTAAATAAATCGTTATGAGTGGTTCCATGACTTAGATGTTGTTTTTTTTCTTTTCTTTTTTTAATCTGAAATCTAAATAAATATGAATTAATTTGAATTATGAATAAAGTTAAATTTGAACATGTTTATTTTTTTAATCTCTAATAATAAGTATTAAGTTGCTTTTTTTTTAACTTAAAGAGCTTGAAAACTAGTTCTTTTACATTTATACCCTTATCAATTTTAAATATTAAATAGATAATTAACATTTCAACAAACATAAATAAAATAATATTATCATAACATAAATCATGTTCAAGTGAACACAACTCTTTAATATTCTAAACTAGAAAATTTTGATCAATTTTATTGTAATTTATGATGTATTACATGAAAAATAGTCATAAAAAATTATAAAGATAAATAATGCTAATTTGAAGAATATAAAAGTTAAAAATAATAATAATCTACTATTATATTATCACAAGTAATATAGAAGAATGACAATGTTAATTAGTAAGAGAACCAAAAAAAATCTTCAAAATGAAATTTTACTACTTATTTGAAAAGTCATATCAACAAAAAGAGTTCCAAAACACTCTTCAAATGAGATTCTTCAATAGAATAATGCTTTTGTCTTTTCAATATGAAAGAGAGAGAAGTATTACCTCATGTTGAGCAAATAACAATACCAGGTCGGACATGTTGCTATTTCCACCTCGGCATGAATCACCCCCGGCCACCTCAGCCAAGTGGTACGGTACGAGCAGAGCAGGGGGCAGCATGAACCGATCAGAGACGAATACTGACCAAATGTGTAGACCGAGCTGATACCCGTCTCTTGAAAAAGCGGGAACATGATCCCACGGAAATATGGCGTTTGTGCTTTTCCCAGAACCGTTACGAGAGATGCGATACCCACGTTTACCCATAATGTAGCATTTAAGAGCATTTAAAGCTCCAGGAAAGGCCACTACCCGAAATAGGAGGGATGAAAATTGAAGGTGAACGTGGGAGAACGGCTATAAAAGGAGGAAAAATGATGAAGAAGGGGGAGACAAAAAAAATTAAGTGAGGGAAAACGCTGCCAAATTGCAATCAGACTTTTTCTCTTACAAACTTCGAAACAAGTTAAAACCCTTTCTTGGATCCACATTACATTGTTTTCCCGTAAACACCTTGTGCTAACTTAGGCATCGGAGGGTTTACGCCGGTAAAACCACTGGCGTCTCTGATCCATTTTTGGTGAACGCAGGTCTAATAAGAGGAAGGAAGGGGATTCGACCTCAGTGATTCGCGCAGCAGCTGACAACACAAACGTTGGTGAAAGAATCTGGTCGGTTAAACAGCGTGCGGATTTAAGCATCAACATTTTGGCGCCGTCTGTGGGGAGTTGAATAAAAAGCTACCACCTAACGAGTAATTACCGGAGAAATAGGAAACGATTGGGTATGGAGAATGAAACAGTGGAGACAATCACGCTCCGGGACATTGCAAATGAAGCCCGCGAGAAGGTGACGCAAGATAGACTGGAGCGGATGGAGAAACAAATGGAGACTCTCACGGCCATATTGTTTGAGCTGAGGGACGAGCGGAGAAGGGATTGTGACACCCCTGTGGGAATAGATTAGGCTGGAGCAGAACCCAGCCACCGGAGGCGTAGAGTCGAGGAAATCCCTCCGCCCGCAGATCAATCTAATGGGGCGCCCCATGGAAGTACTGGTCGGGTTGCAGGGGAACACGCGGATGAAGCGAGAGACCAACCTCGCCCCAGGCGGGTATTAGAAATGAATGGCTGAGGGGCTAGTGTTGATGAAGGGGAACTCAGACAGCGGTTGCAGAACGCCGAGCATGAGCGAGACCAGATAGCCGCACGTGATCCTGACCGTGCTATAAAATTGGAGGGTGAGGTGATAGAGGAGATGCAGGGCAAGAGAAAGCCCCCGAGCTGGAGGATAATGCTAGATAAAATTGGAGGGTGAGGTGCGCAGATTGGCGTAGGTGATAGAGGAGATGCAGGGCAAGAGAAAGCCCCCGAGCTGGAGGATAATGCTAGATGAAGAATCTCCGTTATTAACTGTGATCATGAGTACCATTATCCCAAGAGATTTCCGCTTCCCCGACCTCAAATACTCCGGGCGAAGTGATCCGTTAATGCACATTGAGCGTTTCAACGACATGACGGGTGTGCAAGGGTTGACACCAGCTCAGAGGTGCCGGGTGTTCCCGTTGACGCTAGAGGGACGAGCTCGAGAATGGTATCGCAAGCTGCCCCGAGGAAGTATAAAGGGGTATGAGCAGATGTGCCAAGAGTTGGCCGAGCAGTTCCGAGGGGTAGTGGCCCCGGAGGACGACATGATGGAGCTGATGGGGATGAAACAGGAGGAGCAGGAATCCCTTCGAGAATTCGTAAAACGGTATCACCGAGCCGTGCTGGATCTGGGAGCTTTTAATCACCCGCAGGCGTTAGGGCATTGAGAGAAGGTGTAAGAATCGGCCGATTATGGTATAACTTGAGAAGCCCCCTCATACAGAATTACTCGTCGGGGTATGAGCAGGCGAGGCGAGATATAGAAATCGAAGAGGAGAAATCAGCAAGAATAAAAAGTGAACAGCTGGAAGAGCTGAGGCAAAAGGAACGGAGAGCCCCGAAAGGGAGTAGATTGGGAAAGCGAACAAGAGATTCTTCCGTGATGGGCGGGATATCAGCTCGGTCTCGACCTTACCCCATAGCCCCAAGAGCACAACAGTTCCAACGTAGCCGAGCTCAACCTCCGGGCCCCCCGATCCCAGATCGGCAGCGAGAATTCAGGCAGATGGTTGCCCACCCTTATCACAGCGCTCCTAGGGCGTTAAGTGCAGATAATTACAGGTCTGGACGACCACAGTAGCTACCTGCTGTACCATCCCGAGCTGACAATCATGATAGCCGAGCAGTTCAGTTGGTTGACCAGAGCGTGGCAT
>MKYO02009897.1:307884-375366 GCA_002013955.2 Citrus medica | reverse complement strand
TGAAAGACCAGCAGCTAAATCCACGAAATTTCTACTAAGGCAAGTAAGTGTCTGCTTCTGCTCGGTCAGTGAAAGACCAGCAGCTAAATCCACGAAATTTCTACTAAGGCAAGTAAGTGTCTGCTTCTGCTCGGTCAGTGAAAGACCAGCAGCTAAATCCACGAAATTTCTACTAAGGCAAGTAAGTGCCTGTTTCTGCTCGATCAATGAAAGACCAGCAGCTAAATCTACAAAATTTCTATTAAGGCAAGTAAGTGTCTGCTTCTGCTCGGTCATTGAAAGACCAGCAGCTAAATCCACGAAATTTCTACTAAGGCAAGTAAGTGCCTGCTTCTGCTGGGTCAACGAAAGATCAGCAGCTAAATTAGCAAAATTTCTACCAAGGCAAAGTAAGTGCCTATCCCTGTTTGGTCATCGAAAAACCAACAAAAAATTTTGCAAAAATTTTACTAAGGTAAACGAATGCCTATTCCTGCTCGGGACATTAAAGAACCAGCAGACAGAATCAGATAAACTTGCAGAAGCAACCCATAAGCGAAAAACAGGCAAGAAAGCCAATAGAAAATATTTAAAAATTTATTAATATTCAAATGTTTACAAAGCCAACGAAAGTCTAGGGTCTTTACAAAATTAGACCTAAGGCTCAGGAGGGTCAACAGCCTCAGCAGGAGAAGGATCAGCTACCTCTGGAAGTGGAAGATCAGCTATACCGAGAGGAGGAGGCACGGACCCTTGACCCACTTCGAAAGTGCATTCCTCAGCTCCTCCCTCTTGCACCCCATCTAAAGGAACCACCACCTGATCCTGCTCACCTTGCTCCCTGTCTGCCTGACCGATCTCCGCCATATACCGCTGCACTCCAGCCTCCAGCTTACTCATGTCCAGCTCGGGATATTCTTCTTTAAGCATGGACATGATACATTTATAGGAGAAAGCAACCCCAGAGTCATATTCGGCATCCAGTCGGTCGTCCACATCTGCAGATTTGCCTTTCTCCTCAGCCAGCTGTTCAGTTAGGGATTTGATTTCTCCCTCAAGGGCAGTCCTTAAAGTATCTTTCTCACTTTGAGTTACCTGAAGGTCAGACTTCAGGTTGCCCAACTCATCCTCAAGCTTGGAAGCAGTGGATTCAGCAATTGCAGTTTTCTCCTCCAGCTCCGTAATCTGCTTGTTCAGCTCAGCCAGTTTCTCCTTGGAGCGATCAGCAGAGTCAGCCTTCTTCTTCAGCTCCTGATTATCAGCTTGGAGTTTCCTCTCATGGCGTATGGATGCGCTCTTGTAACACGAAACCATGGTGGCCAACCTGAAGGAAACCCTTTGAACAGAGGCAGCTAACTCGGAGAGTTCCATACTCTCAATGTCCTTCACCATCTTGGGCTCAACCGATCTCTTGTAATCCTTCTGATACGGGCTCAGATAGTCACCCTGATCCCGAGATGGAAGAGGAGAAGATCGGTCCCCAAATTGTAAGCTGACCTCAGGACTCTTGTCGGAAGCCCTCTCCCCACTACTCTTACGAGGTGGAGGAGGGGGTAGAGCAGGAACTAGAGCCTTAGAAGGACCAGCACTAGTTTTCTTCGGAGAAGGAGGAAGGTGGCTCGAGCTGCTCGATGCCCGACCACGTTTTCTGCTCATCGCGCTGAGGATCTTGTTATCTATCCCAGCGGCAATATCTACTAAGCCCGAGCCGACCAAGTTTGTTGGTGACATGAGGTCTTGACAAGTAGACGCGTTCACCAGAGCGGTTTCCACCTGGAGCAAAGGTCGGTCCTCGAGAGTCTTCACCAAACCCCACGACTCTAAAAAAACAGACAAGATTAAAGAACCCAATAAGTAGCAATTAGAGAGAAAATGTAGGAAAAAATGAACGACCTGGGGTGACAAATTGCGTTGGAAGGTGAATGTCACCACCCAACGACCGAATTGCTGGACACCAATCTCCCCCAGCAAAGAAGAATTTGTTCTTCTAATTTTTGCACGAGGAGGGGAAACCGGTGATGGGCTTCCTCTTCGCAGAGCTGGACATGAAGTAGTACCAGCCCGCCTCCCTTGGGCTGCTCCGCAGCTGATACAAGTGCTTCACCTCAACAAGGGAGGGCTCCTCCAACCCACATCTCTCCTACAAGACAAACATAGCTGAGAGAACCCTCCACCCGTTTGAGTGTAGCTGACCTGGGGCCAGGTGCATACCCCCCAAAATCCTGGCAAAATAGCGCTGGAGAGGCAGCCGAGCTCCTAGTTTAAAGCTCTCCAGGTGCATGGTCACATACCCCCGTGGAGGCCGACTAGGCACATCACCTTTCCCAGGAACCACAAGGAGAACCTCTTTAGGAATATCATAGAGGTTCCTAAGCTTGAACAGGTCATCTTGGGTGGTGGCACATGCTATATGATCAATGGGGTAAGAATCTGCCTCTATCCTATGCCCAAGATTTCGTTTCTCAGGAGGTCGGCTCGGCTCGGAGCTGCTTCCCTCACTATCACCCGTTCCTATAGGAACCCCGGGCCCACCAGAACTATGGTTTTTACCAGAGCCCGACGTAGGTCCTCCCCTATTTCCTACAAGCTCTAATTCAGGGGAGGGTGAAATGGCCAAAGGACGCGGGTACTCAAGGACATCCCTACTATGGGATAAGCCTACACTTCGAGAGGGCTTCAAAAAATCTGTAGGTATGGACAAGTTAAGGTCTGAATCCCCAGATTCCTCATCACCCTCATCAACAATTAACTTTCTTTTCCGGTTTGACATATCGAATCCCAAGAGAAAACAAAGAAAACTCGAATGTACGGGTACAAAAGGGAGCAACACGGAACCCAATCAACAACAACCAGAGAAGAGATTAAAAGCAATACCTGAAATGAACTGACCCGGGTAACGCAGCAGTGGCAGAGAATAAACCAGCAAGTAGAAACTCCAGATGCAGGAAGTGTGAGTAAAGTTCAGAAAGGGGATAGGTTAATGATGGAGAAACAAATCGCAAAATGATGGTGATTTTAGTCTAGGGATTTGGAACGAATAAATGGGAAACGGAAGCATTTAAGTGATTGGATATGCCAGCTCACTCACCATATATCGAGGAAGGGTAACTCGTCGTTTCAAATTTCAAAATATGAAGAGTCGGGAAGCGCCATGTCACTAACCACTACAAGAGGCCAGACTGGAGCAAGCCCAGATATACAATAGACAGGCTCATTCAGGCCCATGCTCAGAAGACCAGATGAGAAGCCCCGGGCTGGTCGGCTTCGACCATCAGTTTCCACTCTTATCTCATTTCACTCGCAAGACCAGAAACTGGGGGACTGGTGTTGAGCAAATAACAATACCAGGTCGGCCATGTTGCTATTTCCACCTCGGCATGAATCACCCCCGGCCACCTCAGCCAAGTGGTACGGTACGAGCAGAGCAGGGGCAGTATGAACCGATCAGAGACGAATACTGACCAAAGGTGTAGACCGAGCTGATACCCGTCTCTTGAAAAAGCGGGAACACGATCCCACGGAATTATGGCGTTTGTGCTTTTCCCAGAACCGTTACGAGAGATGCGATACCCACGTTTACCCATAATGTAGCATTTAAGAGCATTTAAAGCTCCAGGAAAGGCCACTACCCGAAATAGGAGGGATGAAAATTGAAGGTGAACGTGGGAGAACCGCTATAAAAGGAGGAAAAATGATGAAGAAGGGGGAGACAAAAAAAATTAAGTGAGGGAAAACGCTGCCAAATTGCAATCAGACTTTTTCTCTTACAAACTTCGAAACAAGTTAAAACCCTTTCTTGGATCCACATTACATTGTTTTCCCGTAAACACCTTGTGCTAACTTAGGCATCGAAGAGTTTACGCCGGTAAAACCACCGGCGTCTCTGATCCATTTTTGGTGAACGCAGGTCTAATAAGAGGAAGGAAGGGGATTCGACCTCAGTGATTCGCGCAGCAGCTGACAACACAAACGTTGGTGAAAGAATCTGGTCGGTTAAACAGCGAGCGGATTTAAGCATCAACACCTCATCTCATTTGGAGAGTCTTTTGAAACTTTTAATTTTGTATTAAATTATTTTTATTTCATAATTCATGAAGAGAGTGAATTTTTATAATTCCTATTACTTTTGTAGGGAAAAAGATTTGGTTAAAATAATTTATGTTTATTTTTATTTGAAGAGAATTTGGCAGACGACTTTTTTTATACTCTTTTATTTGCCACATAGGTAAGCAAATAAGTATTTAAAGAGCTAAATTAGAAGAGTCTTTTAGCGATGCTTTACATTTTGTTTAGGTAATGATGAAAATAAAATAATAAGATAGGGATATTTTTAGAGAATATTTCTTAATAATATCATTCAGATTTTTTATATAAAGTAAATTTTTTTTAAAATTGGCTTAATAAATAAATAAATAAATGACTAAAAAATTTCATTACACTGAAAAAATAAACAAACTTATTAATTTAACTGATTGATATTAAGTCAATTATGTCAATTAAGTCATTAAATTAAAAAAAAAACAAATGCCCTTTTACTTAAAATCATAACTTAATTATTCTTTTTAATCGGTCTAGTCCAATGGTGTGGATTTAAAAAGTAGCATTTAATTCTTCATTCATTTACCATTGAATTTGATTAATATAACAAATGAAAAAAAATAAATCGTGATTGATGAATATAATAAATTAAAAATTAAGTCATGATTTTAAGTAAAAATTTTAATTTCATCCTGTCAAATAAATTGCATGGAAGGATGGAAAATGGGCTTGCTGGGCTTGGCCAAGCCCGGTCCTAGCTTGACTATTTTTAGTTAACCTCACATCTGTTCCATCCTGGGTCTTTATTTTGCTTGATACGGCCTGGTCAGACTTGGCCCGGCGTAGACCCGAGATTTTTAAAAAATAAAAAAAGAGTCGAGAACATTGCACCCTTTAAATACTCTTAAAGCCAAACTATCTATACCTTCAGTAAAATTACATGAAAGGATAAATATTATATCTGATATGGGTGCTCAAGGATCAAAATTTACAAATTAGATATCAATCTATATCGATGTATGATTTTACGAATTATAAATTTTTAATCCGATCCAATCTATGCATTAATAAAATTTAATCTAAATTCAATACATATGTTTTTAGATCGGGTGCACATGTGATACAGTCCACATCCAATCTACCTTTTTTGTGGATTGATTGCTGATTAAAAATATTTTATTTTGTCCAATCGACGAACTATTTAATGAAAAAAATTAATTTAAAAATAATTTACTACCGAATCGATTTTAAATTAAAAAAATCAAAATAATAATTGTTTAAATAAAACTAAAATAAGTGTTTTTTATTTAATATGCTCCATTTGTCCTTAAATATCAAATCTATACCCCATTACATACATATACCTCATGAAAGTGTAAAAAGTAAAAAAAATAACCTTAAAAATCGTCTATTTACATTTTCTTCCTCTCTCATGACTTCTACATAATAACATAACTAAAGTGGAGTGTACTTGACTTAATTAAAAGGAAATTTTTCATTTTAATCTAACTCAAGTATTCTCAACCAGTTACCGAACTTCAATGAAAAGTCGATAATTTTTACTGAATGGATGTTGGGCAAGTTAAATTAAGGTCGAGTACTCTCGACTCTTTACTCGACTTACTTGAAAAAGTCGAGATTTTTTAAGACAATTTCTTATTTTAATTGGCGTCGAGTATTCTCTACTGTTTACCCGACTAACATGGAAAAGTCGAGAATTTATGTTGAATTACTAATCGTGTATGGTTTGGTTGAAGTCGAATATTCTTGACTATTTACCCGACTTTGAGGATTTGGGTTCAGTTTTATGAGGATTTAATTGTGGTTATTTTTATACTTTCTCTAATTTTTTTAAAGTATATATATGTAAAATTTAAGAGTGTTATAATTTAAGGCATATATCGGATATTTTGGAGGATATGTGGTATATCCCACGCAATTCTCCCCTAAAATAATACATTCAAAATTTCAAATTGTAACATCCCAAAAAAATGAAATTGATTTATTTGGATCAATACATGAGGATTAACTAAAATTATGGAAGAATACAAAATTGAAACTTGAAAGCTTGCATTATAATCATTATGGAATTAAATAAATACCAAAGTTTCAACTTCAAAGCTTAAAGAATACAAAAATTGAAGCTTGAAAGTTTAAATTATAATAATTACGGAATTAACTCAATGCAAAAGCCGAAATAAGTTATGAAAATTAGCTTATTCATTAACTAATAATGCCACATTTATAAATTTTATTTTTTGGTTAATAAATATTATTTTTTAACCGATTTGCTACTTTACAAAAATAAATTCATATTCAATTTGAATTTTAAAATTTTCAAACCAATTTAATTCATGGATTAAATTTTTATGAATAAAATTTTTACAAATCAGACAGATTGAACGAATGAAACTAAATTATGAACACCCCATATATCTGATTAAACCCACACTTTAAACAAAAAAAAAAATTCTTTACACCCACAAGCTTGCTCTTAAACACAGGAGGAATCAAGTTTGGTTTAGAAAATCATCATGAATTTATTCATGCAATGAAACCCTCTGGTCATGAAATTACAGTCCAAGCGTCAGTGGAGATCTCACCATGATGCCACCAAACATTCTTACAAATGGGTAATGACTAATGAAACAAGATTTAATTTAATTAATATATATGATTTTAAAGCCATGGTTTTTGTTTTTTGCTCTTTTTTCTTGAAAATCCAAGCATCGTTGGCTGCTATTTCTACTTTGATAAATCAATGTTGGGCTTCTCATTGGGGAGTTGGCTAAGCAAGCATCGTTGTTTTCGGTTTATGATACCAAGCTGCTTCATCATTCTCACCAAACCTTAAGCCTTTTTCATAATTAAATTTTTTTCCTATAATTCTAAAGTTTAGACATTAGCTGATTTACAAGGTTCAATTTATTTTATCATCAAAGGTTGGTGGCAATGGAGAGAATGAGAGAAAAAAGAAGATAAAAGGAAAATCTAAAGAGGAAGTAAAAAAGTGAGAAGAAGAGCGAGGAGGAAAACTTCTGTGAGACAGTCTCACTACCTCAATATAATGAGATAGTAAGTCCATCTAATAGTGTTTTACCATGTGGTAGAATAATGTGACCTACAATGAGTTCTATTAATTTTTTAACTATAAAATTTTATGAGTCTTGTGTTAGGATCCACCGCCTTGCCTATGATACCAGATGGTAAAGTAATGTGACCTACAATGAGTTCTACTAACTTTTTAAGAATAAAATTTTATGAATCCTGTGTTAGAATCTACTGCCTTGCCCATGACAAAACAAACTGAGATAATGAACCTGTCTTGTGTAAGTTTTTTTCAAGAGAGAGGTTTAGGGTTTTTAAAGAAAAAGATTTTAGGAGGATTCTTTATATTCTTTTTTTTTTTTAAAGGTTTTTAAAAACTTTATATTCTTTATATAATTTTAATGGGGTAATTAAAGAAAAGGAATTTAAGAGGTACTTGAACGTGTCAGCGAATTGATCGTGTTTCAATTCCGACGAGACGTCATTATTTCGCTTCAAGTCTTCAGCAACCTTGCTGCATCACGAATCATATGATGCCAAGGTCTCATGCAAGGACCCTTACTCTATTCTGCTCCTTTATGGAACTGTCATATAAAGTATAAACGTGTTTTCCCCTTGCTTGCTACTTTCAAGCCTCATATTGTCTTCCATTTTTGCTGAATGGTTGTTTTGAGTGTTTGTTAAGTTACGTAATCACGTAACTTATATCAACTCAACACTTATTACAATTGACATAAAAATATAAATAATAAAAACTAAATATGTGTTAGTGATAATAAATATTGGATTGATGTAAGAGTACTCGACTTGATTATATAACTTAACAACTACCCTTTATTAATGCTTTAGGGTGCGTTTGGGATTGAGGTGCTGTAGTTTTTGCTGTGAAAAAAAAAATTGTAATTATGAAATAAAAATTAATAATATATAGTAATTATAAAATTTAAATAATAATTTTATCAAAATTATTAAAGATATAATAAATTTTATATTATACAAGTGAAAAATTATATCAACATAGCTTAAAAGCTACAGCAGCTAGTGTTTACCAAACACTTTAATGCTGTAGCTTTTAAGCTACAGCTGCCCAACCTCAATCCCAAACACACCCTTAATTATATAACTTAACAACTACCCTTTGTTGATGCCTTAATGCCTCTCTTGTTGATGATAGAATAATAGAAAAATCATTTGAAATAGCTAAAATGAGCTTTAGTCTTCAGTTTCTTATAAGTTGTTTGTTTAACTTTTTTTTTTGATTTCTCAATTTACCTTAATAAAAAGTAAAATGCGATTTTATTTGGTTGGCTTATTTTGTTTTATTGAAACAGAGGATTTTTTGTTTATTTCAAACTTAAAAAAAAAAACCTTTATTTTATGAATATGAATATCATCATGTTTTTTTCTGCAAAAGTAGCATTACTGGCAAATCATTGCATATTTTATAACAAAATTACCAAAAGAAAATGCAAAACTACAGCGGACAGAAATGGCGTCGTATTGTGTTCAAAGAATTCCACAATCGTCTTAGGGGTATATATGTCTTTTGGCTATATAATTGATCTTAGTTTTCTGAAATTAATAAGTTTTAAGATTGTTTTTTTATTATCATTTGAAAGTTTTAAGATTAATTCTCTAAAAAAACAAAAATTAATCCGCCAACGTAGCTGCAGTTCCTCCCGCCTAAAAGCAAAGGTAATGGAGCCGGAAAATGTGCCGGCTCACTTGAAAGCATTAGCGGAGTTTGTGATTCGGCACCACTCTGATCAGCTCCGATCCATCACTCTTTCTGCAGATCCCAAGCTCCATTATCCTCTCTACATAGAGTATGTTACTATTGCTACTATTATTTTTTTATTCCTTGAAATTTTGATCTTTAATTTTTTTAATTTTTAATTTTTGATCCCCTTAGTTTCGCAGAGCTATTGGATGAGGATCCTGAGATTGCCCATCTCGTCTTTTCCAAACCTGCTGACTATTTGCGATTCTTCGAGGATGCCGCCATTTGGGCTCATGTAAGTAATCTTCTTGAATTTCATAGTATAAGCTCTTCAAACGGAATTTGATTACGGTGCCGAACTAAGTTGTGCTCACCTTTTTATAATCTTTTGTCATTTGTGTATTTATAGCAATGTTTGATTAAATTTTAATTATTTTTAATTTTTTTCTATAACTATGGGTCACAATTTTATAAGAAGCACAGCACTGAATTAAAATGCCTTTCAACTAATATATTAAATGTGAGCTGCAAATTTAGGATATATCCATAACCCATAAATTCAAAACACAACCATTACGGTGTTACTTTTACTTGACAACTAGGGTTTCCATTTTATGGTAACTATGGATTAATAGGTACAACACTTCACGTCTGAAACTTACCTTTAATTTTATACATTTTTTTTCAGTATATATGGCTTTAGTGCTCAATTTAAGCTTAAAATGAAATTCTGATACTAGAATTGACTTACAATTTTGATATGGGTGTACATAGAAAATCGTCTTTGATGAGTTGAAGTCTTGCGAGAAAAGGGTCGAGAAGAAATTCATTCATGTCCGTATCAACGTCAGTGGTTCTCCATTGGAATGTCCTGGTTTGCTTCCTGTTTATGTTCACAGAGGGACTAGTTCGCTCTGTTTTGAGTTGCATTTTTTGTTTTTGTTTTGAATAGATTATTTGATGAGTGGTTTTAAAATGTGATTAGAAACTTTTCCAAGTATTGGACGTGTCAGAGTAAAGCACCATGGGGTTCTGCTCACACTCAAGGGGACTGTGATTCGTTCAGGAGCAACCAAGATGTATGAAGGAGAGAGGACATATATGTGTCGGAAATGCAAACACATGTAGGTTTGATCTATGGCACTTTGCTCCATTTATACATTTAATCTACATCACATCTACTCATATGTATGGATATAGTTTCATAGTGCCCTATTTATTTTTTTTAGTTTTTGAAAGGTTTGCAATATTTCTATTGTCTATCTCTGAATTTGATCATTGGTTGCTTAAATTGCTTGGCATGATGATGCTGTGATCAAAATAGTAAATATGGAAGCACTTGTCTTCATATTTTGTTTGTGAGTAGATTGGGATCAGAGAACTTGTTCACTCTTGTTTGTTTGGATTGCAAGCAGAAGCAGGGTAACATTGCCTTTTTTTATCCATTTTGCTTTCTCCAAACCTGTAAAACTCTCAACTCAATCTATTGTCATGTTTTACATCAACAAGTGTCCGTTAACTTTTTTGAAATGAGAATATTGTCACCTATCGGTTATTACATTTCTTTGCATCTTTGTGGTGCTATTTTAGATTATAATAAGAGGAACATATATATGCTTATGGCAATGGCATCTGGTTTTACATTCTTAGCAGATCATGAGTTGAGTTGACTATTATTTTGTGCAGGTTTCCGGTTTATCCTGAATTGGAAACAAGGAATTCCATAGTTCTACCATCACATTGCCCCTCTCAGGTATCTAGTGTGGTCAATGCCTAGACATGTCACATTGTCCTTACAAACATTTTGCAGAGTTTGGAATAAATCAGTAAGCATAAATTTGTATAGCCTCTGTGTGTGTGTGTGTGTGTGTGTGTGGTGTCAGTGATGCTTAAACTTTGAAACTAGTGACTTCAGTTCACAGAATATATAAATATATATATAGTAAATAATGAATTTATTTTTCTTTTGTTGTTCATCAAACAAGATGTCTGATTTTATTTTCTTCTAGCTTTTACTATTTTTTCAGTGAGTATAAGTGAGTATTAAATTTAATTTGCAAGCTGTAAGTTTTGGTCTCTTCTGGTATGAATATCTTTTTGGAGTTTGATCACTTATCTTTGGTCTACAATGACAGAGGTCCAAACCTTGTGAAGGCACAAATTTTCAGTTTGTGGAAAATTCTATAATATGCCACGATTACCAGGAAATCAAAATCCAAGAAAGCACACAGTTTTTGGGTGTTGGAGTCATTCCTCGCTCAATTCTAGTCATTCTGAAGGATGATCTTGTTGACATTGTTAAAGCTGGAGGTATGACTTTTTGTGACTGAAATACATCTATGTTGTTCCTGAAGATCGACCTGAAATAAATTTTTTTTTAAACATCTTATAAATAGAGTTGTATCCCGATGGAGACTGTCTTAAGTTGAATCATCTTGATTACCATAGTTAGTCCTTCACTTCAACTGAGGTCTGCATGATCATATTACTGTGCTACTGAAACATCATTTTGCAACTGTATTGGCAGCCCACAGAGCCTTATATAAGGCTTTACTTTCTTGACCATGTCATCAATGTTTTGATATGGGATTCCCTTATGACGGGATCACTAATGGGTTCTTGGTTGTTGTAGAATCAAAAGCTCTTCAGTAATATTAAAAAATGAATAACCCTTATTTTTTCTTTATTTGAACTTACCATTCTCATATTATCAAATATCAATCCACAAAAGCAGAGGATATGCTGACTGATGTTTCTTTTTTATTTAAGCAAAAGTGTGTATGTTTAACAAATACCGTAGGCTTCCATGTTGAGTACATATATTGCGCTCGTTTGAGCTGTAGGAATTTTATTCTAGCAATTTAGATCTAGCCTTTCCTAATTTTACCATACACTTGAAGTTGCTATAATAAGGAATACTGATCATTGTTAAAATTATAATAAGAAATTGAACTCATCTTGCTGCTTCAAGGACATTATTCAAAAAATTTGAATCTCCTGATTTACTGGCATACATTAAACTGGCAATCTATGAATTTGGAATTGCATTGGAAGTCCTTAAGATCCTAAATAGTTGGTCATATACAATTTTATTTTGGAATCCATACAGAATGGGATGATTCGCAGTATCTTGATATGATGGCAATGCATTTTTTAACATACTATTACTTCCATCTGCCACCACCACCATGTGAAACTATCATATCTGTTGCCAGTCCTCACCATGCTTCCACCATTAACACCAGTTGAACTCTATGCAACCACAATAATTACCTTTATAACTTACTCTATACACTCTTGCATAGTGGGATTTTGAATATAACTATGAGTAACTAATCCATGAGAGCATACAAATTATTTGCAGCCTAATTAAATCTGAGTAAAGCTGTTTTCATCAAAGATATTAAGACAGCTGTAAATTGTCTGCACCACATCCTTAAGTTCCAAGTTCTTGGTTCATGGTTTTTTCCATATCTTGTTTCTTTTTATTTAATTTCTTCAATGCTATACATAGTACTTCTACTCAGTATATGTGTCTCTTCCACTTTTTATGTTAACTCTAAACCTGCTTTTCTGTAATTTGGTTTCCATGGGGATGTCTGGAAATGCAAATTCCATTTTGTGCAGATGATGTCATTGTTACTGGAATTTTAACAGCAAAGTGGTCACCTGATTTAAAAGATGTCCGCTGTGACCTTAATCCTGTATTAATTGCTAATCACGTGAGGTAAATAGGTTATTTTTGTTGTTGGGTTTAATCTTATCTTAATCAATTAGTCCCCTTAGGGGGGATTTATAATAAGTTTCTTAAAGGAAAGAAATCCCAGTCTCGTTTGGAAAAGATTCTTATTTCTATTTATTTATTTCTAGTTACAAATGGCATCCCAAATTAAATTAATTCCCCTCTAAGGTTGATATGAGGGTGAATTCAAAACCTTGACCTCTTGCTTGCTAGAAGAGGCAAATTGGAATGAAACAAATTGTATCTAGGATATTTGGTACCTTCTGTTTATGGTTTGTAATTACATGTTTTGCCGTCTTGCTCTGGTTATAACTTGTTATGGCTTACTTTTGAAGTAACTGAACTGTTTTTTTTCATTTCTCCAATATGATGTATTCGTATATCCAATTCTTTTTCATGTAATCTTGAAGTCTTTCCGCATACTTCTGTAGCGTAATACTATCTTATGCTACTGAAACTACTTAGTCGATCTGAAGTATTACTTTCAAAGTGAAATCTTGTGCTTTTTTATTTATTTACTTTTTAAAATTTTACTTTCTATATATTTTAGGAGAACTAATGACCTAAAATCAGACATTGACATCCCTGATGACATTATCATGCAATTCAAGCAATTCTGGTCAGAATTTAAAGACACCCCATTGAAAGGTAATAATTGTTGATCGTTTTCTTTTTAGGAAATTCATTTACAAACTCATAATTGTGCTTCATTTAGTGGATCCCTTTTAGAAAGGAATTTAGATTTCTATTTCTTTTCTTTCTGAAGCATCATTTATGTTTTACTTGATCTTGAGCATCCACATTTCTTGTATATCTCTAGTAAGAATTTTAATGTTTGCCCAGGGAGAAATGCTATTCTACGAGGCATTTGCCCTCAAGTTTTTGGACTCTTCACAGTAAAGCTTGCAGGTACAGTATTATCACATATCACATATCTTATTTCTGTTAAACTTGAATTTTGCACTTGCATTGCTTAAATTTTGAGAAATAAGGATTTTTGGTGATGTCATCCTTTTTTTCTCAAAGTTTTAGCATCTTTCATCATCCCACTTACTTTGTCTTCTTTCCAGTTGCACTGACGCTTATTGGAGGTGTCCAACATGTGGATGCTTCTGGGACAAAGGTTCGAGGAGAGTCTCACTTGCTTCTAGTTGGTGACCCAGGTATTATTACTGATGTTGTATGTATATTTTTCTTACCCATTAAGTGCCATCAATCTACCTTATGCTCACGAGAAAGAATTAAAAAGGTTCAGGCATACCTGAAATTTCTTGATAGGCTTTAATTGTATAAATAATTCCAATGACCAATATTGGTAGCAAAAGTTTATTCTATCTTTGGGAACTATTGGATAAGATGTGTCTACAAATTATTGATGCATGTCAGCAAGACATTATAGTGCAATTATCATTGTACTATTAATCCTTTAGGGTTCATTGTACCTACCTTGCCAATACATAAAATTTTACTTTATAGGACTGTCTTTGACTTTGAATTTTCTCAAAATAAGGGTTCGAATGAATGGTGCTTGTCTCTGTTGTGATTGGAATCTCTTTACAATTCTGAATTTTAAAATTGCTGGATTACTTTTTCATTCCTAACAATGGGATAAATCTCACAGGTACGGGAAAGTCTCAGTTCTTGAAATTTGCTGCAAAATTAAGCAATCGGTCTGTAATCACTACTGGATTGGGAAGTACTAGTGCTGGATTGACCGTCACTGCAGTCAAGGATGGGGGTAATTATCATTACATTTCTACCTTAGACAATGTATTAGAATTCTAACAGTTTGTTTAACAATTTATTCTAACATTATGCTTTTGGCTTACTTTCTCTATGCTCGTTTGAATTACATGTGCACTTCTGAATTATTTCTGCACAATATGAGACATGCTATGTGGTTCAACTGATGCACCTAGACTGTGGATTGTTCTCTAATTGGTAAAGGTGTATTTGTAGCATCTGTGTCAGATTCTTTGTTTTTCAAGATTAAGTCTCCCTCTAGATTTATGTAATAATTTTACATTGTCTATAAATAATAACTTCAGGAGAAATCATATTGGGGTCCTTTGAATTCATCTATATAAAAAGTGAAACTTGTCATGACTCAAAAAAGAAGCTCGGCGTAAACCAAAAAAAAAAAACTTCATATTACGTATCAAGGCTTCCTGCATAAAGCATAAAGACTTTTATTTATGGCACACGTAATCATAGCTAGACTACTAACTGAACTGGAGAACTAATCTAATGAAGAAAACTTATTTAAGTAGTATTAGCAAAGACTACTTTAAATGAGACATACTTCCAAGTTAATGTTACTCTCTTACAATCACTCCCATAATATGATTCCTGATATAGAAATAAATGAGATCCTAAATTACCCACATTTCATGCCACCTTGGTTCCAATGTAGTGCTATGCCAGTAAGGAATATACATACGATTCATTTTCATGACATGGGACTGCTGTCTATAGACTTTTGTTGGACTACTGCCTAACACAAGGTTCCTTGGTTTCTGCAGTTTCAGGGTCAACTCTGTAAGGGTGTGATATTTATGTTAGATATAATACTGTTGTTGGGGCCCAAACCTACAAGCTTAAGCTTTTCAAATTCCCCATTGTGATTGCATCTTTCTGTTTCTGGTCTTTTTTTCTTCTATCTCTGCGGCTTACCCTGCATGACAATTTGATTTGGCATCGGTCCTGTATGTGAGGGCTATTACAGCTTAATGCTATTATTTGGATCCTTTGCTAGAAGCTTAAGCCTTTTTGTAAAGCGATAACAACTTAAGAAGCATGACACACATAAGACTTTCTTACGGGAAAAGATAAACTTTAAATTTAGTTTTTATAAACTTCCAGTTCATTTTTTATTGTGTATCTTCTCCTTTTGTTTTGTTGCTTACTGTTAATATTGCATTATGTGCTCCTATCTTTTGATAGATCTCTCCTAGGCATCTTTGATAATTCTCATTTGAGGAATATTTTCTCAAAATCTTTGTACTTGCAAACATTTGGAATTTATCTGAATTTTATCTAAGTTTAGGGACTGATCATTTAATGAAATAATTAGGAGAATGGATGTTAGAAGCTGGGGCCCTTGTTTTGGCTGATGGAGGCCTTTGCTGCATTGATGAATTTGATAGGTAGTCTCTTCCAATATCTTTATGAAACTTTTGAAGCTTTTATTCATTCCTTATTAAGCTTAGACCTGATACAATTTATTCCTCCTGGCATGACCTGTTAAACCATTAGTTATAGTAAATTACCTTCTTTTTCATATAGCATATAGTTTCTCTGTTTTTCTTTTTGTCTTTCCTGATTGGATGGAGAAATATGAAATATGAACAACTTTTGGGGATGTCCAAACCCATTTATTCAAATTTTTAGCTGTATATACATTAGTGTTTCTATTTGAGTGCAATTTTCTTTTTTTGGCTTTTATTGATACATGCGGAAGGGAGAGCTGGAAAATTTGCAGACAAAATCTTGTGCATGCTTCTTTAAGAACGTAATTGTAGAGTGATTGTTCTACTCGTTTTAATTATGCACTACGTGATATTATCACATGCTTGGGATAATATTTCCTGACGGTCATTTTAATTGTTTCATGGTCATATGCACTATTTGTAAAACTCTAGACTAATAGTAAGATAACTTTGGTAGTCTTGCTGTTTATTGTTTGATATTTAAACTAACCTAGAGGCCTTTTCATTATTGTTTTACTTTTTCTTTGCTTCCCAGCATGAGGGAACATGACAGGGCAACTATACATGAGGCAATGGAGCAGCAGACTATAAGTGTTGCCAAGGTATATGCATCTTGTATAAGGGAATGCCAGGGGGAAAAAATTGACATGAATTTGTGACCAAAATTCTCTTTGTCACATATTGTTGCCTTGCATTGACTTCTAACCTGGAACATACCCACTCTTTTTAATGAAAAATATCACGCAGGTCAATCATGATATCATGTTTGACTACTACTTTGTTAACACTTGTTGATTTATTTGTAAATCAGTTCTTTGTTAACACTTGTTGATTTATTTGTAAATCAGTTCTTACTGAACCTTCTTTGAGAGACAACCAGACCTTGCATGAGAAAGCTTTCTGTAATATTCATCCATTGTTCATTACTTTTTTCATTTAAAAGTCTGAAATCCCAAGTATATTTCTGTTTTTGTACTTTTTTTTCATTATATTCAACCATGCTTTCTGTTATTTCCCACTTTTTTTCATTATATTTATCCATACTTTCTGTTATCTCCTACCTTTTTTTGTTTATATTCATCCATGCTTTCTGTTATTTCCCAAGACGTATTTTTATCGTGCTCTGTTTGGTGCCAAATGTCAGAATGGTTACTAAATAAGTTAACGCCTCTCATATTTCAGGCTGGCCTTGTAACGACTCTTAGTACTAGAACTATCGTCTTTGGCGCAACAAATCCTAAAGGACATTATGATCCCGATCAATGTATCACTTTCAATAAGAATTTTAAACAATTCACATTATAATTATGTGATTGTGCCTGTTTGCATCTTAAAGTGTACAGATTTTCCTTTTCTGTCAGCTGTGAGCTTTATTATTTCTTCTACATTCCGGGTTGCAATATTCTTAACCTCTTCTAGCTCTCTCTGTCAATACAACACTCTCTGGTCCCTTATTGAGCAGATTTGATATAGTTCTTGTCCTCCTGGACACTAAAAATCCTGAATGGGATGCTGTTGTATCATCTCACATTCTTGCTGAGGTAAAGTAAGCTTTAATTATGGATTTAGAATCATAAAGGACTTGAAAATTTGTAAATATTGGCTTCTTCTGAACTAATGTCAGGGAGGACTTAGTGAAGAGAAGGACACTGAACCTCTAACAGATATCTGGCCATTAGCAATGCTTCGCAGGTAAAAGATTCTCTTATTGCATTCTGACATTATGATGCACTGTTGCAGGAGTAGAATAAAAATGGAAGGTCTTTTTCAGCTTGCCAATCTTATTAACAATGTGGAATTATTCTTTATTGGTTTCACATGCATCATTTGTGGTTTTGCGATTATCTGTAAATAACTGAAAACTATAAACTCAAGAATATTATAACAAAAATGCTGTCTTGTTCTGAGTTTGGCAGTATAGATAAATGGCAACTAAAATATATATACGTCTATATTATGTATGCAGCAGGATCAGTGAATGTATATCATATATTCAAAATCAAGTACTGTACTTTGTTTATCTAAAATTTGGCTGCACTTTTTATTTAGTGTGCTTTAGCAACCAGTCATTGTTCTTATTTAGGAGTGGCAATGGGGGTTATGACACGATAACATGACATGGATACGACACAGATTTCCGTATTCAGGTCTTAACTTGACACCATTAATAATTGTGTTCTGTTCATGTCAACCTATTATTAAGATATAGAAATTAACCCTTGAATCCTTGGCTTTTGTACAGCTTTATAGTTGCTACCAACAAGGTACAACTAAGATAGGCTAGTTTGGAATTCCTAAAAATTTACTTGCAAAAATTTAGCGACGGATCCACCCTTAAAGTCTTAAAGACCATGGCAAATTTTGGGGGTTTCACATGACATATTGTACATTTTATTACTTTCTTGGGTCCTTTTCCACCAGTAGATTATATTTCCTTCAAGTGAGCTTTGTTACTTTCCACCAGTGCACTGCACAATACCATGACAGCTTCACTGTCAGTGGATATATGTCTGATGCTATCCCTCCCGATCTGGGGCAAAATGCCACATTTATCCTTTCTCATAAGTTCTTTTTGTTTTTCCTGGTTTAGTTTCACAGGCTTGTTCAAATGTGAGCATAACTGTATTTCTTCTGCCTTTTTGTCTTTTTCCAAATCAAAGTAGAAAGAATAATACCTTTTCATACTGTTGTATGTCTTTGTTACATTTTCTTTCTCTTGTCGGATCTGCACCGGTAAATCATTTCTATCAGTTATAGCTTTCCAGTGAAATTGTTCGTTTTGGTATTAATCTAGGCTAATGTTTTATTTTTCATTTTCTCTTTTTCTTGGTACTGGAAGCTTGGTACTTTGATAATCTGCAAACTAGTACATTAGCTATGATCCTGCTGGATTTGACATTTAATTTGTTAATTTGATCAATCAATTAAACTTTATGTATCACATTGAGTTTTTCATTGGCTCAATGGAAAGGAAAGAGGAGGAAAAAATGAAGGTAAATCTTAATTGTATTGTTTGGTTTGACCAGGAATTAATCCCTTCCCTTATTTCTTTCTCCTGTCCTCCTTTACTCTCCTCCTTTCATTTCTTCAAATCAAACATTAAAGATCATCCTCAAATCTATAATTATCTGGAACTAAACTTTCCGTATTATCTTGCAGGTACATTTACTTCGTAAAAGGATACTTCAAACCGATCCTTACGAAGGAGGCTGAAAAAGTAATCTCAAGCTATTATCAACTCCAAAGAAGATCTGCGACCCAGAATGCAGGTTTCTAAACGAATCCCCCTGTTGCTAAATCACTTTTATTATGGTTTTACTGTATTCTCTTTCATAATAACATTTCAAACCAAACAGCCAGGACAACCGTGCGGATGTTAGAAAGTTTGATACGCCTAGCTCAAGGTATGTACGTTTACTATTGCTTATTCTTCCAATGAGAATTCTACTTTATCTCATTGGAGATTAAATCTATTGCTGTTGCAGCTCATGCAAGACTAATGTTCAGAAATGAAGTTACTCGATTAGACGCTATTACTGCAATTTTATGCATTGAATCATCCATGACTACCTCAGCCATAGTGGATAGTGTTGGGAACGCCCTGCATTCAAATTTCACTGAAAATCCTGATCTAGAGAGTATCCTTTTCTTCTTAATCAGCATGTGAATTTATGCATGTCAGTTGTGCATACAAATATGATATCTTATATGCTGTCATCTGAACAAATTTAAAAGCATTCGGACATTCAAGATAATGCAACGAATACTAGGAAGTTGTCGATATGATAGTTTACGGTATGATTTTAGCATGAGTTTACTCATTCTATGAACATAAATCAAGGGTTAGTGAATTCTTGACTCCTCGTATCGTAGATGCCAAGCAAGAAAAGCTGATACTTGACAAGCTCAGATCATTTGACGAATTTCCTGATATCATCAGTACTCAAGCATTGTGAGGATGGAAATTTATGGGAAGAAAATACATGCTTGTCAAACAGCCGATTGCGAATTGTGACAGATGTTTCGTGCTCTAGCTGTAATATTATTCACTTGTTTGTTGCATAATTTTTCATTATTTATTTTTTGGGATAAATACATTTTACATATCTGTTCGACGCACTAGTACAGAAATGAGAGAAGAAATTGTATCGGGAATTGTCTATATGCAATTTCTTTGTTGATTGCTTGCATAATATGTTTGCTGGATGAGATTATCTTTTCAGCCATTCATGACCACAACATTTTTTCAGCCATTCACGACCACAACGTAGAAGATAATTGAAACAACGATTTGGCTCTTTTGGGCCTCTCTGTCAATCATTCAATAATAAGTGGTTCAGTTTTTTTATGTTCTCTCTGCCTTTGTTCCACATTTTTATGTGGAAGTTATCATAAATTTCTTCAACCATTACATTCAAACAGTTTCCACTTTTGAGGTCAAATGCAAGATCGCAGTCTTCAGAGTTAAATTTTCTTTTTTTATTTTCGACGCAACAAATTTTCTTATTTAAAAGTCCATAGAGTTAATTTCTTACTTAAAATTCCATTCTAAATTTCTAATATAACGATCTACAGAGGTATCAATTTGATAATATTGGCATTACATATGTGGCTTAAAATAACTTCACTTTTTGATCTTTAAAAACCCAAAAAAAAAAAAAAACCTTCACTCTTTATACCAATTTCATGATAGCTAGACGTTTAAGAAATGATAGCAAATGAGACTAGCCACTAAAATACAAATGCACAAAATACACAGCGAATGAAATGGAACATTATAACTATTCACTCCATCGACGTCCTTTTAAGAATCAATCGTAGGATCATGTACTCTACTCCCATGATCTTCAGATCCCATTTCTTGGCATATATGCAATTTTGTATCAACATGGAAAATTTTAGTAATAATAGGAAGTGGGGCTTGAATATCACTCGAATAATCATAAATAAGAACTTATAAATAATTTGCACATACACAGACTTCTTTTGCATGCACTTGAATGACAAAGGCGGTCTGAATAACAACTCAAATGGATGAGAAACAAAGTTGCCTTTTCTCATTCTAACTGATTATGATTTACAAACTATGGTTTGGACCTAATAAAACATCACTAATATCGATCTCATTGACCGTTTTCATAGATATGTCCAGACCCACAACACCTATTAGAATCAACTGGTTTTTCTCTCCTAATTGCTACATGCAGGAGCTATGAATATTTTCCAACTTAAGGCTCTACAAATATAAGACTGGTTGTAGCATAAATGTACAGCAAATTAATCTCTGAATCAGCAACCACTAATCATAGACATGGACTAGGTTTTCCCGTGCAGAAAGGAATGTTAATATTTCCCCCAAAGGCACGTTGTAAACTCAATACAGCAAACATTGCCTTTATTGGTTACATCAGATGTGTCAACATGGAAGGTTGTGAATCTAAAAAACAGAGCACGTCCTGTCATACTATTGCAACATATTAATTACTTTCGTAACTCTACAATAAGATATTAGATAGGTGTATATCCACCCATGAGACAGATTGAATGTAGCAGAAAGGCAAGTCAATCATATAGTTGAATTATGCATCCAAAATGACAATCTAATTGTCAACACTAAATAACAATTATTGGCATCGGCAAGACTTTGGAAGCCCACTTCTCTAGAGTGACAGGCAAAAGGTATTCAGAGCAAAGATACAACTCCAAAAAAGATACAGAACTTGCAAGGAAGCATCTGAAAGAAGCATTCTCCCAAAGGGTGAAAATAACTGTCAAGCTTTTATCTAAGGACTTCACAATAAAATTGAAGTGACAGCAGTATAGATTCTAATTTCAGTATTCTGTGAAGAGGGGGTAAAAAATTCCACTTTCTCGAGTGAAGTGTTTTGATCAAGCAATGTCGAGCTAAACATCAAAAATTTCTTTGACATAAAAATAATGAGCTCAAGTTTTCCCTGAAACAGTAGAGGGAAGATCAACGATTAATTACAATGAATATCGGAATCAATAAAGACCCAAGAATTTCCACCAGAAAGTTCCAGTTACTCCCCAGATGATAGCATTAACAAGAGCCATTGTAAAGCCCATTTTGAATATGTCAGGAAGGTCAATATAACCAGCTGTTCAAAAAGTAATAAAAAGATTATCAGTCACCCAAGTGAAAGATTCTGCATCATCATTTACCATGTAGGGAGGTATGTGGTTGTTAAATATCCAATTACAGATACACTAGAAAAGCATATACCCGAGATTAAGGATACAGCTTCAAACATTTTGTACAAACAAGCGTGTACAAAGTGATGTCACATCAGTTAATGAAAATAATTATGTGGGCCCTGTGATAATTTTATCTAACCAATCTCTTTTTGCCATACCACTTTGTACACGTAAGTCTGTACAAAGTGTTTGTAGCTCCAACATTACTCTAAACCAAAGCATCATAAAATGAGAAATTAAAACAAAATGAACAAAAATAAATAAATAAAATAATGCATAACTTAGGGGAAGCAAATCGCACCTCCATAGTACACAGCAGCTTGACCACTGCTATAATGTGTTATTGCACCGAACAGATTAGTATTGTAAGCTAAAGCCAGTGCAGCCAGCACACCAGGAACCCCAGCTGCCAAGTGCATTGCAAGAAAAGCAGAATACAACGCTCCCACGTGACCAGTTTGACTAGCAAATAGGTAGTGGATTAAGAAGTATGATGCCTGAAGAACCCCAAATGCGGCTGGCCAGCTCAAAGAGAAAGACTGAAGGCACTTGGCCACACTGTCAGACATCCACATAACAATGCCAAGATTTGTCAATTGGCCTGCCATGCCCACTAAAACAGCAAACCAAGACAATGTATCCCAAGCTGACTTTTCACTTAGGCAATCATCCCAATCAAGGACACCCAATAACAGAAGTATAGATAGGCCGATCATTGCAGCTACAACACTTGGTATACCTAGTGCATCTCTGCATACAGAAGAAGTCATACCTCCATTCAATTAATGCATTCTGAAAGAAAAAATTAATCTGGTTTCTTTACATATCAAAGACATCATGACATGCTCCGAAGAAACTAAAAGGTATTTATAACAGAATTGAATCCTGAGAGGGTGACAACTTATTTGAATGATGGTTGCACCTCAGAAAATTACCAAATACATCTGTAAGACAGCTTTTATAATGCTAAAACCCAAGAAAAAACAATGAGAGAAACTAATAGAGTGAACAACTAACATAGACATCAAATTGTAGGAGAAGGAGTTTCACAAGTCAAAATTTGATGTGATGTAAACAGAAACAATAATGAATTTGCTCTGCTTATGAAGTATTATAGAAGCTACCATCTTTCTGCTTCTGTTTCTTAGTACCAGTGATTTAAACTTTAAAGCATAAACAGAACAAACTATTCCAACAAGTTAGACAATGAATACACAGAATAGAGGGCTGGAATGACTGTTACATCTTACAAGTAAGCAGAGGCATACCAAGGCAGTTTTTCTAGGGAGAGAACTGTACCCAATATAATTGGAGAACACAAAAATTATACAAATCTGATGCAATAGAAAAAGTTGAAATTATGCTTGATTTTCAGATGAAAATACAAAAATAACCTTAGTGATTGACTACTTGCCCTATGTCTCTGTTTTGCTCGACTTACAAACCAGTTTGATTGGAAGGGCAGGAATTTATAAGCTTTTTACTATAATTACTGAAACATTTCTCTACTCTAGAGTTTTCTACCATTGCTTAAATCCTGGCTAGTCTAGAAGTCTATAACTTCCTCAGATTGTAATGCATTTGAGCAAAATACGCAGTTATGAAAAAAGCACCACTTCAAATGACCTACATTTATCTATACATTAATCCATCAAGCATACATCATCAGTATTTGTCAACAGAAGTATATTCAGTAGAGATGTGTGCAAATATAACTTGTTGCAACTGAAACTGAAAAGACAAAAAATTGTGTATGCAAACAAATATACCTTATTAAACTATCTGCATGAAATGGTTTTTTGTAGTACATACTGATGCGATTTAATGATATATCGAAAATAACATCCACATAATTGATAGTTCACAGAAGCATCACATAGGTTAATCTTAAAGAAAGTAGCTAAAATGTTAATGTCTATCAGAAGCATAACAAATAGTGCGAAAAGTTCTAATCTTCATTTTTACCTGTTTGCACATTTCAATCAGTTATATATAACATAATGGAGATTACAAATGTCAGTTATGTGAAAAAAAATCTTCATTGCTATGTAAGAAATAGTACTAACCCAAAGATCCACAAAGAAACTGCAAGAAGCATTGTCCCAACCATGATCCACTCATTTCTAGTGACAGGACCCAACTGCTTCAGTTTCTTTGCAGCCATAGCAGGGGCATCTGGTGTGTCTTTGACTTCAGGAGGATAAAGCTTATATAATATAAGTGGAGTAGCAAGCAGAGCAACAAGAGCTGGTACACAAGCAGCTTTGAACCAAGACACCCAGGGGCTTGAAATTATTACTCCAAGTTCCTCAGCTAATTTGAGGCACAGTAAATTTTGAGCTGCAGCTGTCAGGAAAAGAGCACTAGAGTTGCCAGCAGACTGCGTTGCATCACACAATCAAGTATAAATGAGTTAGCAAAAGATTAAAGTTGATATTATAAAAGAAAAACCATTCCATGGGCCTAAATATTCACTCTGCCAACTACTAAACATTAAACAAATAGAAAGAAAAGTGACAGTGTTAACTAGAAACATGCAGCTGATGGTCACACTTCAATCTTTAAAACATGGTAATTTCCATCCACTTTAAGCATACACATGTAGCATAGTTATCAGCAGAAATTTCAATTAAGCCATAGAACAAGCATTCAAACATAATACATTACATTTTAGCCATTTAACACATACCCACATAGCATAATTAATAATACAGTATATCATGTGGCCAATGAACACGAGCACATTACTTGAATTACAGTTTGCTTCAAATGCTAACCTGAAATTGGGACTGAATAAGATATGATCCAAGCTTCTTCGAGGAGGAATCCCCGGGCTTGCTCCCAGCGGATAACGACAATGATTTAATGATTGGCAAGAAAACGCCGCCAGCTCTGGCAGTAGTACTGGGCATTGCCGGAGCAATAAGCGCCTCACTGAAGGTCAATCCGTAGGACAAACCCAGAGTGCTCTTACCCAACCATTTAACAAAATACGTAGCAATCCTGTCCCCAAGGCCAGTCTTCACAAACCCACGTGCGAAAAAGAAGGAAATGACGATCAACCAGATGACTTCGTTGGTGAACGCAGCGAAAGCAGTGGGGAATGCGAGTGTTCTAGTGACAATTGAGGTAGTGAGGCCGAGAAAAGCCCACGCGCCGACTGGCAACGGGCTCAAAACGAGGCCGGCGATCGTGGAGAGGAAGATTGAGAGGAGCTGCCATGCCTGTGGGGAAACTTCGACGGGTTTGGGGACGAGGAAGCGGAGGATGAGGCCAATGGAGATGGAGATAACGAAGGGGAGTAGCTTGGCTCCTCGTGGTGGAGGTGGTGATGGCAAATTTGTTGGGGGTACTGTTGATGCGGTGTCATTTTGAGAAGAGGAGTGAATGGGTCTGATGATATGGGGTCTGATGATATGGGGTCTGGAGAGTGAGAGTGATCTTGATCGGAGGGTGGGGAAAGAGCGAGAGTGAGATGGGCAAATAGAGGGTGGGGATTTGGAGATGGGTTTGTAAGGGAATCGGTGGAATAAGGCGGAGCGAGTGGTGGGGAGAGAGAATGTGGGGGTGGTGGAGAGAGAACGGAGGGCTAAGCTCTCCATTTTTGTGCTTAATTGGTTTTGGTTTTTTACTTTGTTTTAGGAATTAAAAATTTAAAAAAAAAAAAGGGAAAACGAAAAACAGCACTGTAAATTCAACAATTAAGAATTCGGAAAATGAGAGAGAGAGAGGAGATAAGTGCGCGCGCGTTAACTTTGATGTGGAAGTGTGGGACACAGCGGATATCGCAATGCCTGACCACTCGCTCTGTGTATTGATGTGAGAAAAGAGAGACTCTTCGCATGAGAGAGGAGAGAAAAATTTGTGTGGGTGCGGGTGCAGTGTTTCTGTATTTCACCATGAAAATAATAAAAAAGAAGAGTGTGCTACGGTCACAACTCACAAGCAACAACACTCTCTCATTTTAAATTTGGCACTCCAATATTTTTATTTATAAGGTCAGAGTTATGAAAATATATTTTTATAATTATATGATTAAAGTTATAATATATTTTTTATTATTTAATTATATAATTATATAATTATAATTATAATATATTTTTTATTATTTAATTATACGATTAAAAATAATAGGGTCATTTTATGATGCCGTGATTAAATTTACGGTATCAAAATCGTAATTAAACGTAAATTATGTAAACGAAACATAAAACTTGTAAATTTAACATAAAACTTATAAACCAACATTAACTGTAAAATAAAATATAAATTTTAGAAATTAAATATAAAACTTGTAAATAAAAGGTAAAATTAAGGATGGCAAAATTGCCCGCAAAAACCTGCTTGCTGCAGGTAGCATTGCGGGTTGCGAGCATGTTTGATATTTCAAACTTAAATCCACTGCGAGTTGAAGGTGGGTTTGGTACTGAGGAAAAATTTGATGGGTACCAGTGCAGGTATCCACCAATCCATGTTATTTATTTTAATTATTTATATTTTTTTATTTTAATCACAAAATTTACATTAAAAAAATGTGATCATAAATATATTTAAATTAAAATGTTTCATCCCTAAACCTAACTTATCTCACTGCAACATATATACAATAAGCTTTTAATAAATAGAAATTTTTATAATTTTTATTGCTAATATTTTATTTTACTTTAATTGATTTTCTTTGTTTTGCCTTAACGATAATTGTTTTATAAAATTTAGCATTACGTGCACCCATTTTTTTTTCAAAATTGAAAATGATAATGCTATGTATACTAAGTTTGAATACTTAGGGATTGTTTGTTAAATGTCTAAAATTTGAAATTTTATTAATTTAAGACCTTTTCTAGAACTTGCTAATTTGTTTATATATATATATATATATATATATATATATATATATATATATATATATATATATATATATATATTAATTACTTTTATAATTGGTTTAATTTCTCTATCACCCTAGCACTAGTAAAAGAATTTGGACCTATTGTTGAGTTGTTGAAAAGGGGATAGAGACAGAAATCTATTTTACAAGGGGCAATCCAAGAATGAATATAATTTAAGAGTCACAACTTCAACTTATGGAGGCATATCAACAAAAAAATAAAAAATAAAAAATAAACCAAAGCCTAAAACAACAATGTGGGCTGAGTTCAAAATCTACAGGTTCCTCTAGTGCACCAACGACTCGCAAATATTAAATTCCAAAAGCGTGTTAGAGGGTAACCTCAAGATTTTCTCCTAATCATCATCTTTGAGATTTGCAAATCACTTGGGTACATCAGGGCCTCCAATAGTCACCTGAGAAATTTCCCTGATCAGAGGATTGACAAAGCTCTTAAGTAATTCACCATGATGAAAGAGCTAAGATAACTATAATGTAAATCGCCATAATTGTAACACCAAAAAATTAAGTGATTATTAGTATTAATTTGATCGCATTGTTATGATTATTGATTCATTTTCGTATTTGATTGTTAAATGTTTTTATTATGTCTTTATTGTTGTTACTATCTTTTTATTTGTGCTATTAATATTAGACTATTAGTTTTAGTACTAACATTATCTTAGTGTTTGGGCTTATTTATTATTGGGCTAGTTTTGGCCAAGCCCATTCTAGTCATTTTTTCCAAGCCCACTAGCTAAAGCCCTGGGTATAAATAGATAAACTAAGGGGAGAAAATGGAAGCTAGCTTCTTCTTCACTTGGTCGGTTAGGTGAGATTCTTTGAGAGAGAGGTCAAAGTTTTTCTTAGTTTTTATCTTTTAAGTACAAGAATTGTTGGGAAATTGTGGAAATGCTTAAATTATGAATATCTATGACATTTCAGTGCACTATTTCTTGTGTAAACTTAGAATTAGTGTGTTTGATCTCTATGATTTAGATTTGGGGTTTTGATTCTTAAGGTTATTGCATGATTTTCATGGGTATCATGTGTTGGGAAATTATTGATTAAATAAAGACCATGATGATTAAAAGAATGTGTTGGATTTTTATGACAGTCACAAACTCCAAAAATTGTTTAAAACATTGTGCTTTGACTTTAATTTTTTTTTATTTTTTATATCTGGTGAAACTAGACATCCTAAAGGCACATAGAATTTTGTTTTATTAAAAATATTCTTGTATTCTATTTTTAAAGAATTTTTGAATGGCGCCCTGTGATTCTGGAAAATTGATATTTTTGCAATGTTGTAAGATGGAAATTTTTTTTTAGATTAATGACATGATTTAAAAGTGATTTATAACTCTCAAGTATAAGAGTGTTTTGTTATATTATAATTCGGTGAGTCTGAAGTCTATTTACAGAGAAAAAAATTAATTTGTTTATTTAAGTTTATAAAAAAATTAAAAATATGTAATTTAATTTAAGAAAAATTATGAAATTGAATTAGTTAGGGTTATGGATCCACTTCTAGTAATAAATATAATTTAACAAAAAATTTTATTTTATTTCCCAAAAGATTAATTGTATAAATTAAAATAATTTTCCCATTAAATTTATTATGGACTTAATGTGTCAAAACTCAACTTGTCTACAATAAGTCAAAATAGCAATTTACCATATTTTATACTAAGATATTAAGATTCATTGCGCCAAACTCCTATTTTTGTCTACAATAAATCAAAATTTCAAAATATAAAATATGGATAAAATTAAATAGAAAATAATTCAATTTGTGCAATTAAAAATAGAATTTGATTAAATCATATTTCTCTACTAAGAGTTTCACCTCACCCTAACTGCTAATATTTAGCTAAACATATTTGAAATAAAGGAAATTATTAAAATTGAAAAATAAATAATTAAAAAAATGGTATTTGAAAATTGAAATAAACTAATTTTATTTATTGAAAATATATTACAAAGAGAGATGAGAAGAAGAATTTGAGGGGAAATAAGAGAAGAGAAGGTGTGGAGAGGTGTGTCCCCCCCCCCCTTTCCCCTCTCTATTTATACTAATACAAGATTTATCCACACCACATAAAATTTAAATTTTAAAACTATATGCTAATTTTAATTCAAAATTATGCTCCTACAAATTATTCGAAGGCAACGAGTTCCATGTGAGATTTAAATCGACGCCCTTGACATATATAGAGCGCTACAAGCCTAGTGGCATGTATGTGATACAGTAGGGCCAGCTCTAGAGTAATGACGCTTTAGACAAATTTTTTTTTTATGAGACTTCCTTTACATTTAGTAGCTTCAAGATTGAAAGAAACATAAAAAATCTCGAAATTCAATCAATTTTTAACCATACCTTAAATAGCAACAATTAACAAGATAGTAAGAAATTTTAAAAATGAAAAGTAATGAAGAAAATATATTTTTTTTACTTCTTTTAGAACTATTATTTCAAGAAACTATATACAATGCTTCAAAAGTAAAATAATAAAAGTAATAATTTTCTTTTAAGGTCTAGCTATATTGGATATACTCTAACTTTGGATCCACTTCTAGTAATAAATATAATTTAACAAAAAATTTTATTTTATTTCCCAAAAGATTAATTGTATAAATTAAAATAATTTTCCCATTAAATTTATTATGGACTTAATGTGTCAAAACTCAACTTGTCTACAATAAGTCAAAATAGCAATTTACCATATTTTATACTAAGATATTAAGATTCATTGCGCCAAACTCCTATTTTTGTCTACAATAAATCAAAATTTCAAAATATAAAATATGGATAAAATTAAATAGAAAATAATTCAATTTGTGCAATTAAAAATAGAATTTGATTAAATCATATTTCTCTACTAAGAGTTTCACCTCACCCTAACTGCTAATATTTAGCTAAACATATTTGAAATAAAGGAAATTATTAAAATTGAAAAATAAATAATTAAAAAAATGGTATTTGAAAATTGAAATAAACTAATTTTATTTATTGAAAATATATTACAAAGAGAGATGAGAAGAAGAATTTGAGGGGAAATAAGAGAAGAGAAGGTGTGGAGAGGTGTGTCCCCCCCCCCCTTTCCCCTCTCTATTTATACTAATACAAGATTTATCCACACCACATAAAATTTAAATTTTAAAACTATATGCTAATTTTAATTCAAAATTATGCTCCTACAAATTATTCGAAGGCAACGAGTTCCATGTGAGATTTAAATCGACGCCCTTGACATATATAGAGCGCTACAAGCCTAGTGGCATGTATGTGATACAGTAGGGCCAGCTCTAGAGTAATGACGCTTTAGACAAATTTTTTTTTTATGAGACTTCCTTTACATTTAGTAGCTTCAAGATTGAAAGAAACATAAAAAATCTCGAAATTCAATCAATTTTTAACCATACCTTAAATAGCAACAATTAACAAGATAGTAAGAAATTTTAAAAATGAAAAGTAATGAAGAAAATATATTTTTTTTACTTCTTTTAGAACTATTATTTCAAGAAACTATATACAATGCTTCAAAAGTAAAATAATAAAAGTAATAATTTTCTTTTAAGGTCTAGCTATATTGGATATACTCTAACTTAAATTATCCACTACAGCAATTGAATTTAAAGTTAAAAAAAAAATCAATACTCATTTCAACTTTAAATTGAGTAGTTATAGGAGATGCTTTAACTTAAAGCACTTTCAACTAGGATGACAAACAACGGGTCTGAGTCGGACTTTTTCAAACCCAGGTCTAGGCCCATTGTCAGTTAAGTGTGTGGGCCTGGGTTGGGCCATTGTAGGCTCGAGTCGGACTTGGACTTTATTTATTTATTGCAAATTTGAAATAAATTAATGATCAACAAGTTATTACAAATCATATATAAATTAAAGAAAATGAATATTTCAAATTAAAATAATAAATAAAGCAAATAAAAGCTCATAACTTTAATTTTTTTAATACTGAATTTTCTAATTCAAACGCTCTCTTAATTAATTGACACAAAAAAGAGAATTTAGTATCATAATTTTAACTTTTTTGAATCTCAATTGATTTATAAGTTAAGTATTTAAGTATTTTTAATTTTTAAATTACTTTTCAATTTTAATTATATTATTATAATTTATAAAATTATTTTATTAAAAAAGTAGTAGGATTAGGCTTTGTCCGGGCTTTTTTTTTCTTGGGCCTTGTCTAAATGAGGGCCGAGCCTAAGCTCGCAGCCCGGCCTGAGCTTTTTTGTCACCCCTACTTTCAACATAACAATTCTCTTTTCTTTACAAAGAAGAGCACGAGAATTTTATAATGTTAAATAAGTAACCCCTTTTTTAACAAATAAAGAATTTAATATTTTTCTTGGGAAAACTGATAATAAATTATGGTTAGACAATATTATTAATTATAGATATTTAACATTGAAGTTATCAAATATAATATTTTTATAAAAATTCTTAACTATGAGATAATTATTAATTGAAGAGAGGTCTAAAAATTATGCTTTTCTATATTAAGTAACTTAAAAAATTTATTAATTTATGTATATCAACGGAAAAAGTGTCTTCCTAACATATAGGACCTAGACGACCACAATGAGACTTTCACACAATATGAGGATTTAGGTGACCACCTAATTAATTCCCTTAAGTCCAGATTATATTTATTGTTGTGAGATAAAAACTATACTTGTTAAAGAAAAAGTTATGATTGCATGGTAAATAGTAATTTAAAAAAAAAACTTTTATAGTTAATAATTATAAAAATTTGGATGAAATAATAAAAAAAAATAGAAGTTGGCTGCGGTGCTGTAGCCCACAATCCAACCGACGGCCTAAGAGATGGTAGAAAAGAACAAAGTTTTTAATGAAGACAGCAATGTAAAATTGTTGTTATTTGTGATTGAGAGTCACATGCTTTTGTAGTTTTGTTGTCAAACGAAATTGCTTATGTGTGCTCTTACATCAGCTGGAAAGGGCAAAGCCCCTTCTACAACTAGGTTGCATCTATTATCACAAAATCCTCATCCCCCATATTGTATCCATCATAAGAAAATTGTCAATTTCCGATGGACACACAAGCAAACCAGCTTCACTTTGTGCTGTTTCCTTTTTTAGCCCAAGGGCATATGATCCCTATGATTGACATAGCAAGGCTACTTGCACAGCGTGGTGTTATTATCACCATAGTCACAACGCCAGTTAATGCGGCCAGGTTCAATGGAATCCTTGCTCGCGCCATTGAATCTGGACTGCAAATCAAGATAGTCCAATTCCAGTTACCATGTGAAGAAGCTGGTTTGCCTGAAGGTTGTGAGAATTTGGACATGGTGGCTTCGCTAGGTTTAGCCTTCGATTTCTTCACAGCTGCTGACATGCTACAAGAACCAGTAGAAAATTTTTTTGCACAGCTGAAGCCACGACCAAACTGCATAATTTCTGACATGTGTCTGCCATATACAGCGCATATAGCTGGCAAGTTTAACATTCCAAGGATTACTTTTCATGGAACATGCTGCTTCTGCCTTGTGTGCTACAACAATTTATTCACCTCCAAGGTTTTTGAGAGTGTGAGCTCGGAGTCAGAGTACTTTGTCGTGCCATGTTTGCCTGATAAAATTGAATTCACTACTCAGCAGGTAGATTCTTCTCTAGGTTCAAGATTCAACGTATTTCAGAAAAAAATGGGTGCAGCTGATGCAGGCACATATGGAGTGATAGTGAATAGTTTTGAAGAATTGGAGCCAGCTTATATTAAAGAATACAAGAAAATAAGGCATGACAAAGTGTGGTGTATTGGTCCGGTTTCACTTGGCAATAAAGAGTACTCAGATAAGGCTCAAAGAGGTAATAAGGCATCAGTTGATGAACACCAATGCTTGAAGTGGCTTGATTCAAAAGCTCCCAAATCTGTAGTTTATGCTTGCCTTGGAAGCCTCTGTAATCTGATTCCTTCGCAAATGAGGGAACTTGGGTTAGGCTTAGAAGCATCAAATAGGCCATTCATTTGGGTGATTAGAGAAGGAGAAACATCAAAAGAATTGAAGAAATGGGTTGTAGAGGATGGCTTTGAAGAAAGGATCAAAGGAAGAGGCCTTGTCATATGGGGTTGGGCTCCACAAGTGCTAATATTATCTCACCCTTCTATTGGAGGATTCTTAACACATTGCGGCTGGAATTCAACACTAGAAGGTGTGAGTGCTGGCTTGCCATTACTAACATGGCCTCTATTCGGAGATCAATTTATAAATGAGAAACTTGTTGTGCAAATACTAAAAATTGGGGTCAAAGTTGGGGTGGAAAGTCCCATGATATGGGGAAAGGAACAAAAAATTGGGGTGTTGATTAAGAGAGATGATGTCAGGAATGCGGTCGAAAAATTGATGGATGAAGGAAAGGAAGGAGAAGAGAGAAGAAACAGAGCTGTAAAGCTTGGTCAGATGGCAAATATGGCGGTCCAAGAAGGTGGATCTTCTCACCTCAATATCACACTTCTAATTCAAGATATCACTAAACACGTACACTCCACGAGTCAAGCTAATAAATGACATCTAGAACAGAGGAGGGCAGAGCTTGTCCTAGAAAGCTGATGACGTGCACCAAAACTTTCCTTGTTTGGCTTGGATATTGTTTTTCACACAATGATGAATCAATGAATCTTTGTTTGTTTCTTCACAGTCGTATTTGTATGGTTAACGGTGACACAATATTTTTGTTGGATGTAAAATGGCCCTTTTTGTCTAGAAACCCGTGATTGTTATTTTATAATTTTAATCACAGTTTTTATAAACAAAGGTCATTAAAATCAAGATTGTATTTTACCCTGTTATTTAATGACCATTATATAATAAAATCGTTATTGTAAATGTTAGATTTTATAATAGTTAATATAATGACAATTATCAAATGCTTTTGATAACACTTATTAGGAAGAACCATCATAATATATGAGTCATTGTATTGATTGTATTGTAAATGAAGTTTTTGTTTATTATATTTTTTTATTAATTAAAATAGACGTAAAAATTATTTAATTTTTTAAAGGTTTTGTTATTACTATTTTGCTCTTTAACACCTACAATATGACAAATACTAAAGTTTTCAGAGGATGGGTTTTATTAAAAAAATCATCTTTATCATCGTATTGAAAATATGTCAAACTTCATGGGAAAGCTAAGCTAAAGTTATCAAACCTCACTGGAAAAGTTAAAAGTTATCCTTCTTAATCTACAAAAGTGTTAGGTAGCAAATTTTTTTAGGGTCAAGGCATTTTCGTATTTTATTGAGCCAATGTTAGTCCGCTCTTAAAAGTAACGAAATTTGAAGGTAAATTAATGTTTTTGCATCATTAGAAGGTATTTTAAAGATAATCACTCGAGGTGGGGTAAATTGAATTTTACCCTAAATACTATTGGAGATTTAACATTATTGTAGACTCACCTGATCAGCAATATACAACTCTTGAAAGCAATAATTTCCATATTAAAAAAAAAAATTCTCGAATACAAATTAAAAAAAAAAAACAGAATTCTCAGAAATTAAAAAACATTTGGAATGAAACGAAAGAAAAGCCTATGAAATTAAGGAAACAATATCGAAATCACTTCTGAGGTTGGCCATGGAATGATATATCTTGCATAAATAATTCGATGTTGTTATAAGAAGATCCCCCTTCATCTAAAGCTCTCTTTGCCAACTCTCCAAATTCTTTGGCTCTTCTTCTTCTTGCATCTCTTTCTTGTCCATCATCCATTAGTATGTTTATAGCCGTTTCGACATCTTCTTTCTTCACCAACACTCCAATCTTCTCTTCTTCCCCAAACTTCATTGGAACTTCCACTCCAACACTCACACCAATCCTTAAAACTTCCACAATCAACTTCTCGTTACAAAATTGGTCTGCAAAAAGTGGCCATGTAAGCATTTGAACCCCAGCTGATATCCCTTCCAGAGATGAATTCCAGCCGCAATGCGTTAAGAATCCTCCGACTGCAGGGTGTGATAATATCAATACTTGTGGTGCCCAACCCCGAATCAAAAGGCCTCTCCCTTTAATCCTTTCTTTAAAATTTTCTTCTACAAGCCACTTTTCTAATTCTTCTAATTTACTTCCTCCCCCGATAACCCAAACAAACGGCTTGTTAGATGCTTCAAGGCCTAAACCAAGCTCTATAAGTTGTGAAGACGGCAAATTACAGATGCTTCCAAGACAAACATAGACTACTGAGCTTGGCTGCTGTGAATCAAGCCATGTTAAGCATTCAGGAACGTCGATTGATGCTTTTTTACCCCTCTCAGCCTTGTCTATGGGCTCTTTGTTGCACAGCGAAACAGGGCCGATGCACCAAACTTTTTCTTGTTTGGCGTTTTTGTAGTCTTCAATACATGGCGACTCTAGCTCTTCGAAGGTATTTATAATCGTGCCGTATGTTTTCTTATCGGCCGCAAAAATTTGCTCTTGAAGCTCTTTAAAGTCATCATCCTGCTCGGATATTGGTAATTGAACTTTAGTAAATTGAATGTGATCAGGCAAGCCAGGTATATTAAAGTAATCTGAATCAGATGTAACGTTCTCGTGAACCTTTGAAACACCCAAGAGGTGCAGGCAGAATAGACAGAAGCAAGAAAATCCATGGAAAATAATCCTTGGAACATTGAACTTGGCAGCTGTATCCACCGTCCAAGGAAAGCACATGTCAGAGATTATGCAGCAGGGCTTAAGGGTTTGCTTTTCGAACAAATTTTCAAAAGGCAACTGAAGCATGTGAAGCGAATTCAAGAACCTTGCAAAGTCTGTTGTAGGAAGCAGGTCACAATTCTCACAGCCTTCGGGTAATCCTGCTTGTTGCCATGGAAACTGTATCTCAATTAGTCGGATTTGCAGTCCGGAATCTATGGCACGAGCGTGCACTGTTTTAAACCTTGCTGCATTAACTGGGGTGGTGACAATAGTAACAATAGCTCCACGCTGTGCAAGCAATCTAGCAGTGTCAAACATTGGAATCATGTGGCCTGGAGCCAAGAAAGGAAGCAAGAGAAAATGTGACTGGCTGGCTTCGGATGCCATGGCTCAATGGATAGATGTTGAGGGGATGGACACGTTTCGTCATTTATAAAAAGGAATGGGAAATTGCTGATGCCAGAGACTGCGTAAACATATTGGCTTATTCGACCGTGAGGTTTGGATAATGTTTTTATGACACATTAACTAATTCATCAATGAACCTTTGATTGTTTCTTCACACGCTCAATTGTATTGTTGCTCAACGTGATTTAGCCTAGTAGTCTGTGGGTGTGTTAAATTATTAATAAATTTCAATTAGTAGTCTGTGTTTTTTCACACACACGCCTGCGCGCACACACAAATAAAAATATGTAATAAATTTCAATACGAGAGATCTTAAATTATTAAAGTAAGTCATAGGATAAAAGATAAAAAAAATACATATTCTAATATACCGTATTAAAGTGAGGGGCATTTGTTTTTTTATCTGAAATCTGAATAGACCCGAATTAGTCTGAATTCTGAATAGGAGTAAATGTCTGAATTTGAATAATATGTTTGTTTTTTCGTCTGAATATCAGAAAATAAGTATTAAGTTTTTTTTTCAACTAAAAAAAGCTGAAAATATGTACTTTTACATTTGTATTCTTGTTAAATTTAAATGTCAAATAAATAATATATTAAATACCATAATATTTTAACATTTATAAGTAAAACTATATTCAAGTGAATACATAATTATTTTAGAATTTAATATATAAAATACCATAAATTTTAAATTTTATCGTATATAATATAAGAAAGAAAAAACATGGATATTTTTATGTGGGATAAATATCTATGGGTGAGTTTTGGGATAGACATGAAAAATAAATTATAAAACATGGATATTTTTTACATTAGCAAGTAATTGACTTAATTCAGATTTCTCCATTAAGTAAAAAGCCAAAAAAATTAGCTTATTTTATTAAGTCAAAATTATCTAAAAATTCTCATTAAGTTATAAAAACAAACACCTCTAANTATATATATATATATATAAGGAAATTGCCTTAACGTGATTGATCCGTGGCTGAATGGTTTTCTAAAAATTGTTCAATATAAAGACCTCTGCTTTCCACTTAATCAGTTGTTCGCTTGACAACATGGTGATATCCAAAATCGACAAGTCACATAGTATTGTGATTAGATCCGGCTTTGGTGGAGTTAGCTCTAACGTGAAGCACTACTAATAGGCATACAATCATAGTAATATTTTTTTTTATTATTTGTTACTTTGATCGTGTGGTTATAAAACAATGCTCTACAGTGGAGCAACTCCACCATATCCTCTGCCTTGTGAATATGTTGGATTTAAATTAAAAAACAGAAAAAGACAAAGAAAACAAAACCTATAATGTGAAACAAAATCATAAAAATCTAATTTAAATCACAAAAATAAAAGGTAATAGATAATACTATAAAGAGGGAGAATGAAACATCCCACACTTTCTTAGTGGTGAGTTTTATAAAGTTGGATAAAATATTTTACTCCGAATTTTAGTATAAATTTATCCAAAATATCCACTTTATTTTTTTAACTAATTTGCACTTTGAAAATATTCAAATCTTAAAAAATATTTTAATATTATTAGTCTATTAGACAAATTATATTTGTTTTCATTAAATTAGATAGGCTATATTATTTAAATTACATTTGTATTTATTAGAAAATTTAAAGCTAATTTTTTTTATATAATACATTCAAAAGGCATTATAATTAAAAGAAAAATATTTTGGTGTTACTTTTTGAAAACTTGATGGTGTGCATGATCATTTCCTCAAATCTTAGGAGTACGATTGTACTTTTTCTATTCTTAAACTACAACTCAGAGTTGGACCTAAATACAACTTAGTACGATATTCGTAAAAAATAATTTGTCAACAAATTTTTATTGTTAGAGGAAATGAAAAACTATTACAAACATAAGAAATCCTATATATATATTTTTTTGTTTTTAAGACTTTTAGTTCTTGGTCCTGGTTGTGGGAAGAGAAAGAAATTGAGGAAATTGAGGAAATTGAGAAGGATATATATACACACACACATACATTTTTTTTTTTTGTTTTAAAACTCACCGGTTGTTTATAAAAAGGCAAAAACAGTAAGCTTTGGTAGAACAATATTGAAAATTTAGTAGACGTTATTTATATTTACAAAATATAATTTGGGTTTGGATAAAGTAGAACAAGATTTCAAACAAAAATTAAGCTTAATAAACAAGATTTCAGGGGCTTATATAATGGGCTTCTATACAAATACATTTAAAATGGCCATTAATATAAGTATATAACGTGTGTTTAAGAAGAAATTCACAGCCAAGGCCTCAGCTAACTCCGCTCCTGCTCCAACGACTTCATTCACTAATCATCACCAAATTGTTAAAAAAATCACGTGACGCAAGTCTAATTTAGGAGAAAAGTTGTAAAGTATTTGAAATGGAGGCAAGGTACTTGATTGAATCCCATAAACAAATAGATAAGATTAGACTTGATCAGAACTGATCTCGCGCCAAAACTCCCACCCATTAACAGGTTCGAGGAGAGAAAACCAATCCTTTTTTTTTAAATCTTCAGGTCTAAATAAATATCTCCAACGGTTGGGTTTGTGGTTGAAACAGTAAACATATATTACTTCATAAAATTTAATAAAAAAACAGATTTAGTAAAATTTTTAAAATGCAATTATTTAATAAGTTTCTTAATTTTGACAGCAACATTTAGGTAGCGGTTGAAAGTAGATTATAAAATAAGTCACCACACATTCTTAAAGTTATTATTTTAACATGATTATTTCAACAAAAAGATAATTATGCCTTATTTTTTTCATAAACCTTATTTTATAAATCATAACCTAAAACATCATATTACTACAACCACTTATTACTTTTTATTTTATTATGAATTTATCGTATTTTTATATAATCAACTATAAAGCTTATTGGATATTAATTACAATAAAACATCTCTAGAGTGAAACTCTACGTAGGAATAACTTCCATAAACTCATAAAAAATAGTAGTCCCAATTAGCTTGTCATAACTTATAAATAAAAATAAACTCCACAATGTAATACATTATAGTTTTTATAAATCTCGTCTTAATAAATTTACCTTCACATAATAATAATTATATGTACATTACAAAAAATATGCGTAGATAACAAAAAAAAATGAATGATATAGAAACTTTATTAAATAAAAGAGAAAAGAAGTAATTATAACGAGTCTCAAGAGCGTTTGATCGAGTAGTTTTCAAGTAACTTTATTTAATTAGAGTGTAAGTAATAGAAATAAAAGTTCGATTTGGACTTTACCACTTCCCTACTTTTTTATAAAGAATAAAAAGAAAATAATTACAAGGCATTTGTCCTTTTCCATTTGTTTTTATCACGTCGTTGTGCGAAATAATTATTAATAAAAAAAGGAAAAATCAGTGAAATGGAAATTTTATTAAATAAAAACGGAAGAGATGACCACATCTGGGGCGTTTATCCTTTTTCATTTGTTTTTATTATAGCTACTGTACGAAATAATTAATAATAAAAAAAGTGATATAGAAATTTTATTAATTAATAATAAAAAAAAGTGATATAGAAATTTTATTAAATAAAAGAGAGGGATCACAAGATCCGTAGGGATGACAACGAGGTGAGGTGAGGTGAGGGTAGGGAGGTTTATCCCATTCCCCACCCCATTAAAAATTTTGCATCTATTCCTTATCCCATTTCCCAATAAATTTATTGGGGTGGGGTTGGGTATCCACACGTGGGGAATGATTTTCCTATCCCCGTCCTATTCTCCATTTACTTGTTTTATAATATATTTAGATACATGATTTTAGTAAATTTAAAATTAAAGACTTAAATAAAAATTATAACCATATTATAAAATATTTAAATTATTTTAAAAAAAGCTCTCAAATTTTGAAGCAATATCTTAAAAATGATACGAAAACTGAAAAATGATTAAATAGAGAAGCACTTTAAGAGAGAAAAGAAAATATAATAATGTTTTACCGTTGAATAAGAATTATATTAGAGGGTTTTCTTTTATTTATATCCCATGTATATTAGGTTAAAAATAAAAAATTATTAACTAGGATTATAATTGATAAAATAAAAATTATTAAATAAAAATTTAAAAAATATTTGTATATAATGGGGATTGAGGTGGTCGTGAGGTGGGGAGTACAAAATCAAACCCTACTTCATTAAGAAATTGAGTATTATTATTTCCCCATTCTTCATAAATTATTTAAAATTTATCCCATTTGGGGTGAGGCTCCATGAACCCTAAATCCATGAAGAATTTTGCCATCGCTAAAGATCCGTGGCATTTGTCATTTTCTAGTTGCTTTTATTATTAGCTGCTGTGCCAAATAATAATTATTAAAAAAAATCAATGACATGGATATTTTATTAAATGAAAAAGAAGAAAAATTACAGAATCTGTCGCTTGAACTCATAATTGGGAAGACATCATTTAATATTCAAAAAGACTCTTTCAAGCAGAAATATGAGGATCATCCCAGCGTTCTTAATTGTTAACCACTAGATCCATATTAGTGAGCTACTGAATTGCTTTTATGATAGATGTGAGAACAATAAAAATGCATTCCACAAATTAAGTTATATAATTTAACTATTGTATGCTCAACTGTGAACAATGTTTAAAACTCAAGCTCATGAGGTAATCCACAACTCCAAAAGAATTTTATCTCTTATATATAAATATATACAGGTAGTAAAATTTGAATGAGGAGTACTTGGGACATGACACATGAGGGGTTATCGCACATGACTTTTAAGCCCTCGAAAGGATGAAGGAGTAGAAGAGGGGAGGGCAAAGTGGAAAGGTCCTAGAAAATTAGTTTCAACCACCCAAATCGCTAGAGAATTACAGAAAATGGGTAATAAAATTTGAACAAAGAGTATTTGGGGCATGACGCATGAGGGGATATTGCTCATGACTTCTAAGTCCTTGAAAGGATGGAGTGGAAGAGGAAGGGCAAAATGGAAAGATCCTAGAAAATTAACTTCAGCCACTCAAATCACCAGAGAATTATAGAAAATGGTTCTTACAACATATCATGTTGGGATTATGTGTTCTTTAAAACATATTAATTTATTTATATATAAAATATATTTTTTAATTAATAAACTATTTGAGATATTTTTTAAACATCTTCATTGCATAAATATTTTGAATAAAATCTATTTAATCATATTATTTGTATGGGGGATTATCACTTTCTCCCCTGCAGTAATTAACATATACCATTTACCCTCCTGCTGTTTTTATAATGGCCAAAAACTCCCCTGACGGCATAAGTTTACAACATTATCCTTATTTTTAATTACTCTTTTATTTACATTTATTATAAATTAAATAAATTACATGAATAGAAACTAAATAAAAAAATTAAGTATTAAAAACAAGAAATATATGTTTTGATATGAGCAAAAAAATTAATGATAAAATTTTTTTTCTTATAATTATTTATTTTGTGAACATTTTCTTATAATAAACATTTTGTAATATTTTAAAATTAAATGTAAAAAGTATAGGCAAAATATTTTATTATTTATCTTATAATAAAATTTTATTTGTCATTCAAATTTTCTTATAATAATTTATTTATCATTTTATAATAACTTTCTTATATATTTATTATAAGAAAATTTTCACAAAATAAATAAGTACTAGAAAAAAAATTTATTATTAATTTTTTTTCTCATATCAAAACATATATTTCTTGTTTTTAATGCTTAATTTTTATTTAATTTCTATTCATGTCATTTATTTTATTTAGAATAAATATAAATAAAAATGTTGTTGAAAATAAGGGTAATATTGTAAACTTATGCTATCAGAAGGGTTTTTGGCCATTATAAAAACAATAGGGGAGAAAATGGTATATGTTGATTACTGTAGGGGGCAATTGACAATCTCCCTAATTTGTGTTTATGCAATCATCATATGGATTCATAAAAGACATAAATACGAGTTATTTTATAATTAAATAAATTGAGTTTTTAGTTAATAAACAGAGTTGAGTGATCTATTTATATTTAGACTGTAGTAAATTCATTGAATGATTTGTCTTAATCATATATGAATTTACTGAATTAGTTTGACTACATTAAACTGGATCACATATGAGATTTAATTAACCCTGAAATGACTGTCAAATTTATTGAATCTCATAGACATTGATTTTATTACAATCTAAATCTTGAGTTAATTATATTTTCATGTTTCTGATAGTCATTTCATTTGCGTTACTAATGGGTGTGACACACATTTGTCATCAAGATTACTCGATATCTTGATGGAAGCAATTATGAGCAGTGAAATTATAGATTAACAATATAGAGTTTGTACAAAACATCACTTGATGAGCTTTCAGTACTTTATCATATAATTCTTTGGTCAGAGTGTGTCAACATAATTAGTACATTGAAAATAACATTAAAGGAAACCAGTAGGTGTCAAAGAATAAGATATAATTAAATTGATTGGACTATTAAGATACTAATTTAATTAACAATGTGGTACAAAAGATTGTTCAGAAAAAAAATCAATATAGTATGAATCAAATTATTATTTCAGAACATTATTCTAGATAGCATACAATTATGGAGGTCAATTCCAATATTTTAGTGAAGTAGATTTGAAATTAAATAATTGGGCCAATTAAATTACATGCCTAATTATTAGAGCCATTACTATATGTACCTATATGATCCCCAAGTTAGCTCATTTTATTGGTTGTACCATTACTAGATTGATAAGCGAGATAACTAGGTATTTGGATTAAAAGACTAAACATACTATTTGGTGGGAGACTCCATTTAATATGCTTGTGCGTAAGGAGTCTTGTGTTATTTTACAAGGTGGGCCCCTAAAACAAGAACTTAGTGTAATGCACCTTTGATTTTTATCTTATCTTTTAATTTATATCAAATATTTTTTATTTAATAAAATTAAAAAATAGATAAATATAGAGCCTTTGGTTTCCACCAAAAGGATATATAAAAAGACTTGTTCTTTCACAAAAGAATAGAGGACCCACAATAAACAAAACATAGGAAATAGTTTTTCTCTCTAGCTTTGAGAGAATGATTTTTCTACTGCCAATTACTTTTAGTAATAATAAAGTTACCCACATATTAAGTGTAGATTAAACTTCAATAATAATCTAGAAGATCGCTGGTGAATATCGTGATCTAATAAGATTAATGGTGATGGATCGTGACTTGAGAGCTTAAATTACTATTATGAAAAAATAATGGTATAATTTCTAAATTATAGTAATTTTATATATTGTATGAGAATTGTGATTCAAATATTTCCATTTCCGAACTATTTTTAACCAACGTATCAAACATGCCACATGGTTGCTTGAGACTACCAAAATAGCGACAACTCGGCCAATAGTGCCAAGACACATAATCACAACACGGTCCTTACCTAGGATGCCTCTAAAATATCTCACTACAGGCTAACAAAGTCAAATATAAAGAAGGGGGGACCACCGACATAGTTACGTACCTCATCTCCAGTGAAATCAAATGTCTCTCAATCTAATTGGTTCATTTAAAATGACTCAATTACGATTGGGGACACATTGCTAGAAAGGACAATCCCTCAAAGGGCAGTTGTCCAGTCTAAAAAACTTGAAGGCCTCAAGAAGAAAGGTAAATTACTCTTAAATTCCCACTTGAGAATGGAACAATCAATACCAGTCCACCATGTGTTCAAAAAATACGCAAATATGCCCGAAGGGGCACTACACCTTATAAGGACGTCAGCCTCACAAAGGAAGTAAGTTCTCTCACTCAAACAAACAATTAAATTTTCTCTATTTTAGGATTTATCTAAAATCCAAAATTTCTTTCAACCCCCAGCTGATTTGATTGTCGGAGTGCCGTTGTCGGCAACTACTAGTGTTGCCTCTAACGGCCTTCTCTTTAATTTTAGTTCATCGCAACCGTCACTGTCCCCCAAAAAATTGTTTCAAGACAACTCAGCCTCCACTATCGCCGGAAAACACCTGTAGGAAGGGAAGCTCTCATAGTGTTGTGGGCTTAACCAAAATCGGACCAATATAATATTCATATTATATCAAATTATTAACTGTTCTGTTATAAATGTTATTGAAGATTTAACATTACTGTAAACTCATCTTGGTAATATATATACAACTATTGAAAGCAATAATTTCCATATAAAACAATATTAGCGAATACAAATTTGAAAAAACAGAAGTTCTGAGAAAGAACAATATTTAAATCACTTCTGAGCTTGGCTGTTGCATGATATCTTGCATAAATAATTCGACGTTGTTAAAGGAAGATCCACCTTCATCTATAGCTCTTTTAGCCAACTCTCCAAACTCACTGGCTCTTCTTCTTCTCGCATTTCTTTCTTCTCCATCATCCATCAGTATGTTTATAGCCGTTTTGACATCTTCCTTATTCACCAATACGCCAATCTTCTCTTCTTCTCCAAAATTCATTGGAACTTCCACTCCAACACTCACACCAATCCTTAAAACATTCACAATCAACTTCTCATTGCAAAATTGGTCTGCAAAGAGTGGCCATGTAAGCATTTGAACCCCAGCTGATATCCCTTCCAGAGATGAATTCCAGCCGCAATGCGTTATGAACCCTCCGACTGCGTGATAATATCAATACTTGTGGTGCCCAACCCCGAATCAAAAGGCCTCTTCCTTTAATCCTTTCTTCAAAATTTTCTTGTACAAGCCACTTCTCTAATGCTTCTAATTTACTCCCTCCCCTGATAACCCAAACAAACGGTTTGTTAGATGCTTCAAGGCCTAAACCGAGCTCTATAAGTTGTGAAGATGGCAAGTTACAGATGCTTCCAAGACAAACATAGACTACTGAGCTTGGCTGCTGTGAATCAAGCCATGTTAAGCATTCAGGAACATCAATTGATGCTGTTTTACCTCTCTCTGCCTTGTCTATGGGCTCTTTGTTGCACAGCGAAGCAGGGCCGATGCACCAAACTTTTCCTTGTTTGGCTTTTTTGTAGTTTTCAATAAATGGCGACTCTAGCTCTTCGAAGGTATTTATAATCGCACCGTATGTTTTCTTATCGGCCGCCACAATTTGCTCTCGAAGCTCTTTACGGTCATCATTCCGCTTGGATATTAGTAATTGAACTTTAGTAAATTCAATGTGATCAGGCAATCCAGGTATGTTAAAGTACTCTGAATCAGAAGTAACATTCTCGTGAACCTTTGAAACACCCAAGAGGTGATGACAGAAGAGACAGAAGCAAGAAAATCCATGGAAAGCAATCCTTGGAACAATGAACTTGGCAGCTGTATCCACCGTCCAAGGAAAACACATGTCAGAGATTATGCAGCAGGGCTTAAGAGTTTTCCCTTTGAACAAATTTTCAAAAGGCTGTTGAAGCATGTGAAGCGACTTCATGAACCTTGCAAAGTCTGTTGTAGGAAGCAAGTCACAATTCTCACAACCTTCAGGTATTCCTGTTTCTTGCCAAGGAAACTGGATCTCAATTAGTCGGATTTGTAGGCCGGATTTTATTGCACGAGCAATCACTGTTTTGAACCTTGCCGCATTAACTGGGGTGGTGACAATAGTAACAATAGCTCCATGCTGTGCAAGCAATCTAGCAATGTCAAACATGGGAATCAAGTGGCCTGGAGCCAAGTAAGGAAGCAAGAGAAAGTGAACCTGGCTGGCTTCGGATGCCATGGCTCAATCTGGATAGATGATTTCGGGGATACCCAGCTATCATTTATACAAAGGAATGGGATACTGCTGATGTCAGAGTCTGCGTAAGCCTATTGGCTTATTCAATTTGGCTGTGAGGTGCGGATAATGCTATTATAACAAATTGATTAATTTATCATTGATCCTTTGTTTGTTTCTTCACACTCTCAATTGTATATTTAGTTACCGTGATTCAGCCAACTAGTCTTGAAACTCAGCAAGTATAATAAATGCGTTCTTTTTATTAACCTGTAATAATTAATTCTGTTCAATTGTTGTCTTTTTCGACGTTAGATTCCAGGGTCCGCTTATAATACAGCGGCCGTATCTCATACAGTGGCTTTTTATTATTTTATTAATACAACCAATAACCAGCCACCGGTACTCTCATTTTAATTGGTTAAAAGGGTAAATATCAAATGGTAACTATCATATAGCTCCTCCATTTAGGTAAATATTAAGATAATCAATCTAAAATTAGAAAACTATCAAAGACCCCCCTCAACTTAAAAAAGGAAAATACTCCTTTTTCTTTTAATTCATGAAAAAATAGTTAATATATTTAACTTATGTACTAATAAAAAATATAATTAAGTAAAATTAATAGATTAATATATTTAAACAACAAAAATAATTATTTTATTTTATTAATATTACGTTATAAATTTAATGATATTTTACTTTAAAAATGTAACTTATGTACTAATAAGAATAATATTTTAATATAATAAATTACAATAAATTATATATTAATTAAAAAATAAATTATATATCAATTAAACTATTTTTATATTACTTTATAAATGTAATGATGTTTTGCCTAAAAAACTATCAAAACAACTTTATCAACTTTTAATCACATTAAAATCCAAGTATCTAAACATATAATAAAAACAATTCATTCCTAAATATTCGGAAGAAATCAATCCCAATATCCCACAATACACATATAAGGACTTAAATCCCTACCCGAAAATGGTTGCAATATTTATCCAACTATCGAATAATTATTATACCAAACATCATACTTACCCCTCAAATGTTGTAGTTGTTGTTGTTATTATTAGTGGCTAATATTAATATGTTCTTTGTATACCCTCTAAAAAAATAATCATATATTAGACAAATATAAAGCATCTAATATTTTATATTTTTAAATAAAACTCACAAACAATCTCTTATGTAAATTAATTCATACAAAATTATGTCAAATTAATTACTTTATTTAATCTTTTTTGGTATAGTAAATTTTGTTTTTTTGCTAAACATTAATCAAATTCATAATGGTACATAATATGGATAATTACAAATTGAATGCAACTAGTATTGAATAATGTTATATTAAATTATTTTTACAGTTATATACTTTAAGCATGACAATTATATTTCTAAATTAAGTCAAATTATTTGAGTAATACTACACTCACTAGATGACTCATGATTTGAATATTGAATAGTGTGCAATTATCACAAAATTAGTTCTGTTTGGGGGAAAAACATGAAAAATAGCAAAACGCCACGTGTTGATGATCGAAATAACTCCAATATAATCCAAGGTACTTGGCATGATTCGAGGTACCCCGCAGGATTAGAGATGCCCTGCATGATTAGAGGTACCCTGCATAGATCGGGGTACCCCACATAACTTGAGGTACCCGACAGATCCGATTCAGGAGAATCCTCTAAAAAAGTCTGCCATGGGGAATATTTCCATATCTTGAAGGATAATATTTGATTTTGTTATAATTAAATATCAAAATGTCGTATTGAAAAGGGGGGACAACCGCTTGCCACCTCTGCCAAAAGAGAAGGACACTGTCTCAAGGACAGTGGTCCTCAGCCGCCTACCTGACAGCCACTGTAGATGTACCCTGAACCACTCTCCAGCGCGCGCCACGTTTCCAAAGGATAAGATACGTTGCCGCGAATGCCTTCTTGATTACCAAGCATGCACATAACGGCCCAAAATCATAAAAAGGTAAAAAGACGTGAAAGGCCTGAAAAGGGATAGCAAAAAAGGATACGCCATGTGGCAGTTGAGGTACTACATATATAAAGGTGTTTAGGGTTTATTCTCCGTCATGTTCTCATTCACTCATGAACACTCACACTCCACAAAATAAGCTTTCTTCAACCTTAAACCTTGATTTACAGAGGGTGGGCAAGCTCTCTTTTCCATAAAAAAAACTTGAGTTTGCTAACTTGAGCGTCGGAGTGTGAATGCCAGGGTACTCCGGCTCACCTCTAAACTATATTTCACTTTTTTGCAGGCATGAAGCTCGCTTCGAAAGACTTTTTCTGGGTTCAAACCTTTCACCATTTTTACCACTTTCTTTTTCCCTTCTCACCTCCTTCGAATTTCAGAAACACCGCACACAACAAACCAGTGAGGTACCCCGTTTCCTCTAAAAATATAAATTTATTGTTCTAGATAGGTTTATCTTTTTCTACCCCCAAAATCTGTCTAAAACAAGTTCAATCTTACATTTATATCTATATATTTTTTAAATTAAGTTAATTTATACAACAACTAAAAATAATGAAATTATGTAAAAATATTAACAAGCTTAAATTTTATATCTATATTTTATAAATTAAATTAAATTTTATTTTTGGTGAAACAATAAGTAATTAGGTTTCATTTAGGTGGGTAAAACTACCGCCAAGATAAAAAAATAATTTTTTTTAATACCTTGTACATTTACAATTTTTTAATTTTTTCCCCAAATTTTGATTCAAAATATAAATACCTCTCATTCTTCCATTGTTAGAAACCCTAGTTGCTCAACTCAAAGATATCACCGGCCGCCATCGTAGACGCTCAACAAAAAGAAAAACAAGCGGCCGCCATGAGTTTTTACTCCTAAATTTTGTAAATCTCGCTCTTACCTTCTGTCTTTCTCACTACACTCCCTAGATCCCTCATCTTTTCACCTTCGTTAATCTACCAAAATCAATCAATAAAAAAGTTGGCATCTTTCATACACTTATAGTTCGAGGTAAATGTGCAAGCTTTGAAATTGTATTCAAAATCTATGCTCAAGAATTTCGCATAAAAAATTTATAAATTCAATTCCCTTTTCTTGAACTCGTCTTATTAGGGTTTAGATATTAACTATAATTATTTTTTTATGTATTTTGAATTATCAATTAGAGTTTTCAATCCCATTTTTTTTCTTGCATGTTTTATGGTTCCATTTTATGGTCTGTTCTTAAGACTTAAATAGTTTTTTCTAATTAATTTTCAACTAATTTTAATTGTTTTAAAGCAATCTAATGCTTCAGATTTGTGAGAAATCAAATAGACATGACCAAAACATGAGTAATCATCAATTAATGTAATAAAATATGAGGCGCCATGTCTGGCCCTTATACTCATTGGACTACATATGTTAGAATGAATAATTTGCAAAGAACTTTCAGCTCTAGTTCCTTTACCAAGTAGAAGATTTAGCTGCCACTAGGCGCTCATCTTCTAACTCCAAGTGACATTGAGTATCTTTAAATGTCTTGACACTCTCATTGTGTGTCATGTTAACTTTCATATGCTCCTAACTATCTGGAAGGGATCGAATAATTGCCTAAACTTGTTGTTCATAAGTTATAATGCTATTAGCATTCTTTAGCTCTCTTATTAAAAGTGACATTTCTCTCAAATGCTACTCCATCGAAGTATTGGGGTGTAATTTGTGAGTGTCAAATTTAATAGTAAGTCTTCTAAGTTTGGTGGCAAAAGTACCACCATACTTATCTTTCAAGGCATTCTATACTTGGTGAGCCATTTGGTATTTCTCATATTCACACACAAAATCATCTTCCATAGTGCTCAGCAACAAAATGCGCGCACTACGATTGTTTATTTTCCAAGCTCCACAAGGTCCGCAAGCTTCAAGATCTTTTTTATGTTGAGTGGAGTTACTCTTTGGTGGCTCAGTCATAATGTTTGTAATTACCTCTAGTGAGCCTTGTAATTTAAGGAGGTTTTGAACTTTACGGTACTAAATATTATAATTGTTATCGTTTAGTTTAATTCCTTTGTTTAATTCAGCCATGACACTGTTTGTTACCATTTCTACTAAGAAAAATACAAAACACGGAGATAAGTAAAAAAATTCTTGATTTTATTTACACATATTTAATTATTTTACTGTAAATAAATAACCGAAAATATGATAAGTTTAATGTAAAGATTTGATTCGAAAAGTCATCGAGACTTCTAATCATCATCATTTCCAAATATTAAGTTAACATAATTTTAGTATATTGCATAAAATATTAATTCATTTATTGTTTATTCCCTCAGAATTTTAACAATAATGGAATTCCCACTCATAAAACATGCCATAAGAATACATCCATCATGCATCTGTTCATGTGGATAATACACCAGGAAGATGATGGAGATTAAAAATCCCTCTCAATATCAACGTTCCTTAGACTCATGCCCTTTTATCAAAATTTTCCTAGACATGCAATTTATCCATATTACTACGCCAGGATTATTCTAATTTATTTTTCAAGTAGTTTTGTTATGCTCCCACTGCAGCACAACTCTCATAAGGATGTATCATCATATGCAAAAAATATTTTTTCATATTTTTAATACTTACATAAAGTATTATTATCTAATTTTAAAGTATTTATTTGACTAAAATTGAAATTAAATATATAAAAATATTATAAATTAAATTTTAAATCACAATAAATAGAGAATAAAATATTGAAATGTTCTCTGCAAACGGCGCCTCAAAATTCAATCGGGAAGGCGGTGCGTGGATTACACTCTCCATAGTAGAATAGAGAATAAAATATTGAAATAGTCTCCGCAAATGGCGTCTCCGCAAATCACTGTTCATTTTCTTCAACCTCACTTATTTTCCAGATTTCGAACTAGAAATTTAAATGCTCCGTTCTCTCTCAATACACGTCGGAAGTTTGTATATGATATACCGTTGAAAAGATTTTTTCATGCTCTTTCTAATGATACTAATTTTATATTCATATGTTATGTATCATAAAAGATATAAGTAAAATAAACCTACGGGTTCATATCCTAGGTTTTCATTTTACTCACTCCTGGATCAAATTAATCCTCATGGAAACTAGGAATTAATCTGTGCACCTTAATATGTTTATTAATCCAGTTGCTTGTAATAAAAAATAAGTAAATTATTACATGCCATTAATATGTGTTCTTGATGGAAAAATTAACTTTCTTAAAGAACATTCTTGGGTATCATGCTTTGCATGCTTAAATCAGAACACAACCTATTTATCTCTGATCCCAATGTTGATTTTTGATCAAGAATCAACATAAAAACTTGTAAATCTGAATTCAAACACATACCTAGATTATATGTGGAAAACCGATAAACCAAGGTTGTGCTATTGATTTATGGTCGAAGAATGATCACAAAGTCGGAAAATCCTCTCAATTCATGTTGCAAGAACCCTCTAAACTTCTCTTGACTTGAATTTTCTCTAAATTGCACTTTTGCTTATTCTTTGGTTTACTTCGCTTAACTTATTTTCTCTATGGATTTGCCCTTTATTTATAGCATTTCATGGGTAGTGATCATCTTCTCAATGATTACTAAATAAGTTTAAACAATTGTTGGAGTGATCATCTTCTTAATGATCACTTAATATTTTTCAATAAAATATTGTAAGATATTATAGAGTTCTAACTCAAAATGATCACTTGTTCTTGGTCATGCATCCCTCATGGGTTACCTCAAAGTGATAGAACTCTATATATGAATATATATTTACGTATATATTTCCAACAAAACCTGTAATGTAAAATAAAATCATAAAACGGTAAGAAAGCAGATTAATAAAAGGTCTATAGCAAGAAAGAATGAAACAACCCACATTGTCTTATAGTCTTACGAATGAGTATTACAAAGCTTGATAAAATTTTTTAGTGCGAACTTTTGTTGAATTTCTCCAAAATCTCCCCTTTAATTTCTTACTAATTCACAAAATCTGTAGCTCCAAAATATTCTATTTTAAAATGCAAAGACGAACCTAGGCATTTGATTTAAGGGGGTTTAGTACAAATTTTACACAAAAAAGTCAATGAATTTTGCACAAAAAAGGTCAACAAATAACTATTGTGGGAAAAGAGCAAATTGAGAAGGATAAACAACGTTGGGATTATTCCATGGATTGTGGAAGGGCTGGTAAAGATTTTGTAAGTGGGTAAGGAATATTTCGTCTATTGAGCTAGCTTTTAGGGCTAATAGAGGCCTAAGACCATCTAGCACTAGTATTAGAGCCCTGATTCCAGAACAACCTAATAGGAAGAACATGTATCTATACTTGTGACTCAAGGCTTGATGTGTAAGGGAGATATTTTTGAAGTTATCCCTCATCGGTTGTGAAATGGGCTGGTGGTGACTTTATATGTGTGGTGGAAAGCGCCCAATACCACGTAACAAATGTGTAGGAATAAAACTGATTGCTTCTTTATATGAAGCCAAAACAATAAGTTTTAGTAGTCTATTTACCAAATATAATTTGGGCTTAGATAAGATATAACTTTTTGAACAAAATGTATAGGAATAAAACTGATTGCTTCTTTATATGAAGCCAAAACAATAAGTTTTAGTAGTCTATTTACCAAATATAATTTGGGCTTTGATAAGATATAACTTTTTGAACAAAAAGTAGTGATATTTTAATATCTCTTACCAGCTCCACCTTTTCAATTAATTTCACTTATTCCCACAATTTTCTTCTTAAACAATAAAAATATTTAAAAAAATTCTAGAAATCCTAGCCAGCTTCCACCACCACTGTCACCATCTCAAGTCAAACGCACCTCTAGCCCTTAGTCATTAATTGATCCTAAATTAAATTCTTCAATAGCTACTGACTAAAACCCCTTATTTACTTGAATTGATTTTAGTGATATTGATATGATAGTATCAAAATCAAAATAGTATCAAACGAAAAGAGGCAAAATATTATTTTTATATAGGAATCAAGAAATGATAAATTAATTGGAATGAATGATAAGTAATGAAAATAAGTTAGAAATAAACTGGCTGAGATTGGAATGAATGACAAAGAATAATGGCTTAAGGTAGTCATGACAAAGAATAATGGCTTAAGGTAGTGATAATAACAGTGAAAGATGGCTTGGCTTTTTGAATTTTTTTAATTTTAATTTTATCTTTAATAAGGATAATTTTAGAAATAAGCGACGTTAAATGAATAGTGGGGTGATAAGAGAAGTTGAGGAGGTCAAATATGAGCATTTTAAACAAAAATTGGTGTAATAAAAAAAGATTTCGAAGGCCTATAATTGGTTTACAATAAAATTTCTCTATAGTGATACTATACTATATATGAGAATAACCTCTATATAGTCATAAAAAATTTCGAACGAAATTTGAACTAGTTTTAAATAAGAATAAGCTCCATATTATAACAAGTTATAAATTTTCAAGATCTTGTCTTAAGGAACATACCTCCACATAATAATAATTATTTGTAGATTTAAAAAAATATATATTATGTTACAGTAACGTTTGAAGATAGAATAATTTTTTTTTGTAAACTTGTTTGGGATAATTATTTATTCTTTAGACTTTTAAGATAATTCCGCATATTCTCAAAAAAAAGGTGGCTAATCTCAGTGAAACCTGGGTTCAGGCTCCGATTGAATTAATTATCTAGTTAAAAGTAATTACCAAGTAAAAGAAAACAAAAATTGAAATATGGTTAGGGTAAAAGGCTCCTCCACTACAAGATCCTTAAATGAAATACTAGATTGCAATACTATAGACTATTAAGATTTAGGTAACTAGTTTTTAAATTATGTCTATTATTAGTAATATCAATACATTAGATTTGAAATCAATTATCAGTTTAGCTTATATTACACCTTTATATCACTTGCACTAAATGATAACTAAGTCAAAAGGCTCAAATCAATAATTTTTAAAACTAAGCCTTTATTTAAGTAATAACCTCCTCATAGTAATAAAATTATCTTAATGCTAATATTATGACTATATAAAGGTTACTGTTACATTTGATGTAGCCATTAATGTAATTTTATAGAGAATTTCCACCCTACAATTTGGTGTAAATCTACCCTAATTCAAAAAATAATTTATAAAAAAATTCACATCATTTTTTAAAATTTAAAGTTAATAAAAAGTTTAAACAATTAATCAATTAGATCATTTTCTTCAAATACGTTTGTTGACCATTTTAGATCACTAACATTGTTTTAACATAACTAGTCTGACTACTGAAGGAGCTAAAATCTTTACCTTCACACGAACTTGTAGTTATGGAGAACTTGACGATGTTGACGAGTACTTACAAAGGGCACTTTGACGCCCAAGTTATTATTTGTCTAGGGCCAAATAAGAGGAACGAAGAAGAAAAAATTGAGAGAAGATAAATTTTGTTTGATTGGCCATGTGACCCTTTTTTTAAAAAAAGTAACTATGCTTTAATGTTCGAATATATTTCGGGAGGATTATTATCAGTGAAAGTTTCCTCTCCGTTGACTTAGGGAAATATGAACTACATTCTCTGAACAAAAATTCAAAGATGAAATGTTATTTCTTTGAATATTTTTCGTTTGAATTAAAATTTCAGGAGGAAATGGTAATTATTATTTGAAAATTTCCCTTGAATTGAACTTCCACAAGAAAAATGAATTATTCTTTAAATCAATGGAACTGATTCATCTGAACTAAAGTTCCAAAAGGCGTTGCGTATTGTTCTTCGAATTACTGTAATCGATTCCACTGAAATTTTCTTCTAAACTAAAGTTCTAAGGGAGAGTGTTAGTTTTTGAATTCTTCCTTTGAACTGAAGCTCTAGGAGGAAATCTTAGTTTCCTAAACTTTTTTTCTTGAACTGAAGTTCTAAGAGAAAACACAAATTTTCCCTAGATAGTCTGATTGGTCCGGGCATGGTTTATGGAATTTTTGTTTGAATTCTAGAATTTTGGCAAGTATAAATTTTTTGCCTTGACTTAGCTTGACTTGTTTTGTTTTACCTTGTACGGGGTTATGCTTTCCTTGGTTTGGCTTGCTCTTGTTGGCTCTAGCTTTTGCTTTCCTTGATTTTTCCTTAGTTTTTATATACTAGCTTGCCATTGACCTTTTCTTGGTTTAGCTTGTTCTTATGGTCTTGTCTTTTTTTTTTTTTGGTGGCTTTGCCTTGATTTTTCCTTAGTCATCGTTTGCATTGCTTGACATTGGCCTTTTCTTAGCTTGGCTTGCTCCTGTAGCCTTAGCTTTTGTTTTCTTTGATTTTTCCTTAGCTTTTGTTTGCATTGCTTGGCATTGACCTTGGCTTGCCTTGAGTGCCTTTAAAGTGTTTTGGATGGTTGTTGCCTTGAAGATCTTGAGTAAGCCAATTGATATAGCTTCTAATTGAGGAGGTCTTTTATTTTGGACTTAGCTTTCAGATCTAGAGGTAGCTTTTCCTTCCTTATGGATTTAACTTTTGGTTTCTTTTGAGTTTAGCTTTTGGTTTTGAATGTCTACTCCTATTCTGGGTGTATCCATTTTTAAGTTTAGATTTTTTATGTTTGAACACATGGGTAGGTTCCCTTTCGTACTTGCAGTATTACGGTTATAATGATTTGGTGATTAGAATTTCAATCATCTAAGAGCTTTGCTTGCGAAATTTTTCCTTATAAAATGAGGTTGCTCCGACCTTAGATATTATCATTTAGAAATATTGCTAGTGGAAGTTTACTTATGGAATGTGGGTAGCCTTAGATTTTAGATATACCAAATATTTAATTATGGGATATTACTCCCTCTTCAGATGAGTAATAATTAGGCTATTGTTGCAATTGTTTAAAGAGAACTATTTTCCAAACTAAAGTTCCATGAGAAATGGACATAATCTTGAATCAATATATGAAAGGAATGATCCAAAGAGGAACTTTATTTAGTAACTTTTCTAATTGAGTTGATCTAAGGAAGTGAACTTTAAACTTTTCTCAGAATTGAAGAAAATGAAATATAAGTTTCCCTTTGAATTAATGGAATCAAATCAACTTAACTTTCCTATAAAACTAAAAGTTCTAAGAGGAAATGCTAACTATTCTTTGAATTTTTTCTTTGAAATGATGTTCCCAGAGAAAATGAAATTGCTCTTCAAATTGACAGAATTGATTCTATAGAATTTTCCTCTGAATTGAACCATATCAGGAAGGGTTATCTGTTCTTTGAATTTTTTCTCTGAACTAAAGTTCTTAGGAGGAAATGTTAGTTGTTCTTTGAACATTTTCCTCAAAACCGAAGGTCCAAAAGGAAATGAGAATTGGTCTTTAAATCAACAAAATCGATTCGACTCAACATTTCAATGATAATTGCTTTTTGAACTTCTTATCTTTAATTGAAGTTCGGCCTAACCCTAACTTGCTATGTTGGGCGACCAGGTTAGCTTCACCAATGTTTGGTGGAGCACCTACATTTTGGTGCATTCTTCTTTCTTTCCTTAGTCTTTCATTCCATCATATTCCTAATAACTTATCCAATTATAAAGTAAACTAAATATGAGTTGTTCTTTGAAATGTTGAATCGTTTCCCCTTGACTTTTCCTTTGAACTGAAGTTCTAAGCAGAAGTGTTGGTTGTTTTTTAAACTTTTCCTCTAAATTGAAGTTGTATGAGCAAACATGAATTGTTGTTCAAATTGATGGAGTCGATTCTACTTAACATTTCCCATAAACTAAAGTCCTAAGTGGAAAAGTGAATTGGTAAAATTTTCGTACATGTTAGCTTAAGAAAAAAGTGAACGATTTTTCGATCAAAGTTCTAGGAGAATTTGAATTGTTTTCTGAATCAATTTTTAAAAGAATGATTTTGGAGGAATATTATTAGATAACATTTTCTCTTTAGAGAAAACTGAACTATTATTGTTGATTTTAACTCAATTGCTATGAGTGTCAATGTGCAAGTGTACACAACAAGTAATAAAGTGATGAGTAATCAAGATCGTCTCCACAATGATTGATGCTACTAAAGTTGCTACAATAATCTCAACAATGCAATCTCTTTTCTAAATCAACTAAAGATGATTAACAAGATCAATTAACTCATAAAAATAACAACGCGTCAACATAAAATGCAATAAACAATAAAACAAAATTTTCACGTTAAACACAAAGTTGAATCAATGAACATGTGGTAATTGAGTGATCAAACTCTCTTAATGGGGTTGACTGTTTAGTTCATATCAAGTTCAGTTGCTATAGCATATTCTACAACACTGGACAAAATTCTCATTCATCCTCAGCTGTAGCATGTTGGACATCTCATTCATTTATGCATGACACGACTTAAAAGTGTTTGATTTACTCTCAAGTATAAGAGTACCTAGTTATAATATATCTCGGTGAGTCCGAGGTCGATCCACAGAAAAAGAATTTAATTTGTTTACTTAAGTTTATCCAAATAAAAAAAATTTATAGATATGTAATTTATTTAAGAAAAGTATAAAATTGAATTAGTTAGGGTTATAGATTCACTCTTAGTTGTAAATAAAACTTAATAATTTTTTTTTGCCATTTGTTTAGATTTATTACCCAAAAGATTAATTATATAAATTATTATTATTTTCCCTTTAATTTTATGATGGATTAAGTATTCATTGTGCCAAAATTTAATTTGTCTACAATAAGTCAAAATACCATTTTACCATACCTTATATTTAGATAAAAAGAATTTATTGTGCTAAACTCCCTTGTTTGTCTACAATAAATCAAAATTTCATAATATAAAATCTGTATAAAATTAAATAGAAAATAATTTAATTTATAAAATTAAAAATAGAATTTCATTAAATCATATTTATTTCCTAAGAGTTTCACCTTCCCCTAACTATTAATATTTAGCTAAACATTTTTTTTATAAAGGAAATTACTAAAATTGAAAAACACATAATTAAAAATGGAATTTGAAAATTGAAATTAAACTAATTTTATTGATTGAAAATAAATTATAAAGAGAGATGAGAAGAAGAATTTAGGGGGAAAGAAGAGAAGAGAATGTGTGGAGATGTGTATTCACCCCCCCTCTATTTATACTAATACATTGTAAATCCTCACCACACAAATAAAAAAATCTAATTACATCTTAACTTTACATTTGTCCCACTAATAATCTCACTAATAAAATATAAACCTAACTTAATCCACTCAAGCATATCCAACACATTGCACTAACAATTACCACATTTACCGTGGTAAAAACATAAAAATTTACAACAAAAGTCTTCGATCCTCCTCGACAATGACATAATTTCTCGAACTTCCGGAATCCAAATTTGACATCCATACATATGTTCGGAGCCTCAAATTGCATGAAATTATTATTTTTACCTAATAAACACACAAAAATACACAAAATCAAATATTTAGAAAAATAATTAGAAATTCACAATATGTTACACAATTACAAATATAAATTACATTAATAAAACAAAATAACATTTTTATCCCTTAATAAACATGTAATTTTTAACACTAATCACACCCCCAACTAGCTTATTGCTAGCCCCTAGCAATTAAAACGTTATATTAAATTAAGATTTATAAAATTCACATGCAAGTTAATAGTTGTTCATTTATCCTCTTAACTACTAAATAAACAAACTCTCCAAAATTTTTTAACTCTTGGTTGTCCACTCATTATCCAGAATATCATAAACATTTTTTTGTACTCAAGTAATTAACACAATACTTATGGGGTTTCATTAAACGAAAACAACATTTTCGTTCTAAAACTCATTAGAAATTCTATCTTCAGGCAGTAGATTATTCAAGCTATTTTTTTATATTTTTTTTTACAAAAATATTGCAATTTTAACATATGTAGCGAGCTTTAAGTCAGTGACTCCCAGACCAATTGAACTTAGGGCACTAGGTGTTGAAACACCTCTACGGACTTAATTTCTCGGGTTATTAATAAATAAACAAACAATATATCTATAACCCATGTAGCGAGCTTTAGGCCAGTGACTCCCAGACCAGTTGACCTTTGGGCACTAGGTATTAAAACACCCCTATGAACTTAATTACTCGGGTTCTAAATATAACAAAATTAAACTCATTCAATTTTTTTCTTTTTCTCTTTTTCTTTTTCTCTTTTTTTTTGTTTTTTTTTCACCTCTTTTTATTTTTATTTTTTGCAATATACACTTTCTTCTACCTTAGATATTATCCCTAATAAATTAAAAGAACTAAATGCTGCAAAAATTTTAACTTACAATCCACTAGTATGTGTCATAGTGTGTGTGTGAAGAATGATTTAATAATATCTGTTAAATGAGTAAACAACAAAATAACTTTATAACTAAATGGAGGAGAGTTCACAAATTTGAGTAATTCAAAGAAAAAGGGAACAAAAACAACTTATTATGAATTTTAAAATCAAAATATAATACAACAAGACTATTAGGATGCATCGCAAAAGTTGTGACTCTTTAACAACCATTCTAGACACAAAAAATTGTTGTTTTTGGTTTTTTTTTTATAAAAACACACCTATTTACAATTTACCTCAACTACCCTCCCCCCTAACCTAATCTAAACATAATTCATAATTTAAAAATATGCATGCAAAAAGGAAAAAAATTTAACAAAATAATAAAAGATGAAATAGGAAAGATCACACCTTAACAAACCGCTGAATATGCGTTTCTAGAGTCGCTACACCCTATATTCTACCATCTTCAACAAAAGCATTATTAGGATTTTCTATATTCCACAGTTGTCAACTATTCCCTCCTCCAACCTGAACAAGACATTGTCCTCAATGACTTAAAGGAAAGAAGTAGAGTTTAGAAAACATAACCTCATAGCTCTAAGAAGATAGTTACAACCGAAGAGTTAAGTCCAACTTGTACTTCTTAGTAGGGCTAGGGTTACCATCATTAGTCGACCATTCCAATGCCAAGGTCTTAGGATCTGGCTCTGGTTTGTAAGCTCGTAAAATATCAAGTAACTCATTAGCAGTAGAAGCACAAACGAAGAGATTTTTCGCAGAGATTGGAATAAAATGATTCTTAATTGCATGGTTAATGAATGTGAGCAACCCATCAAAAAAATTATTAACATTTAGTAAACCGATGGGTTTTTTCTGGATGTTTACATGGGCCCAAGATGCAAATGTAATCAATACCTCTAAAGTTGCAAGATCTCTTGGCAAGAAAATGAAAGCGTCAGCATGATTTAACATCTTAGTTATTCGCTCTTGCATACTTGAGACAACTAACTCTTCTCTAATTGGTACATCAAACATGCATCCTAGAGGTTTTAAGGCTTGTGGAATGATATCTAGTACCTGGTTTCCTCTAATAAAAACAGCTTCTAAGACAAGCTTTGATAACCCGCGGTCACCTCTTCCATATACAAGGTGCAGTTTCCTCTCAGCTATGGCACGACCAAGATCTACAGCTGCTTGAACGAACTCTTTGTATTTTCCATAATGAAATCCAGAGAGCACACAAATGTTTTTGAATTGTCTACTCGAAAATGTTGCCATTATAATAATCTTCAAAAACAAGTTATGAGTAGTTTGGAAAAAGAGCTCTTATTTAAAGATCTAAGTGACAGAAAAAATGAGAGACAACCGTAAATGGGTTGTTGTATTTGTCAGATGACGTGTAAAGCTCATGTCTCAATTATTCAAAAATAAACAGTAAAAAGAAAAGCAAACAATGAAAAGAAAAAAAAGTAAAAGAAAACAAATAATGATTAAATACAAAATCACACCATTAAATGCAATAATGCAAATGATAAAAGAACAATAAAGTAAAAGGATATTTGCTAGTAGTTGTGATTGTGACTCACATCTTCCTCTGATTTTAAGTCCAGTAACGGCTTGAACGCCCTCAATGGGTCGAGGATAGACTTCCCATCCAGTTTTCTTATAAACTGGCAAATAAGGTCTTTTTGAGTCAGATTCCCAAGACTACATTGTGCATATTCTTTTTGGAATAGTCTCCATAACTTGTGTATCTCATATTGCACATGTCTGCTTCGATGCGTCTCAATAGATCGTAAAATATCATCCAACGATTCTTTACTCATGCCATCTTTAAGGAATTTAATTTTATCTTCTTGATTATCAGAAACCATTCCTAAAGATTTACAAACTTCTAGTTTGCAACTAAGTCATACACAATTATGACATTATGAGTCAAGTCTTCTAGCTCTCCGTTTTTTAGCAAATGTGCTTTTACCAAAACCAGACATGTAAGAAATAAATGGATCAGGAAACTCACCAGCTAATCAGACCTTTGCTTCAATTAACCAACGAATATCAGAAGGAATTCCATTGATCATTAACAAACGCAATCTTTCACAATGAGCTTTGTAAATTTTTTTTAGTGCATTTTGAGGGAGAGAAGGAAAACGCTTATGCAATTTATGTTGTATTTCTTTCATACTTGATTTTGAGATTTCAGTTATTGTGGGAAACTGAGGATACCGCCTTAAGAAGTCACGGAGAACCGTTATCCGCCATTTATACGGGAAAATAAATCAAAACACACCAAAATCAAATCTGCAAAATCAAATCAAACGTGAAAGTGAACAACAAAAAAGAAACACAATATGTACAAAGGAAAATGAACTTACATTGGTCCTCTCATTGAGTTAACCTCAAGCTCCAATTGAAATTCATATATGCCACGCTCTATTGCTCTGAGTTGTCTTTCTTGATCCTCAACGTAGGCTACTAATTCTGGTGGTTGTTGTTCCCAAATTGGATGTGATTTACAATTTTGTATCAATCTGCTCAAGTGAAATCTTGTTCGCAAAGTCTTTTAAGATGTGTGAACAGAATCTTCCTTATTGAGGTACTCATGGTGTATAATGATGAAGAAAACACAATTATTATGCATATTTAAGTAAGAAACATCACAACGCATATCATTCAAGACAGTCAAACAATTTAAATGGTAAAACAACAGTGAAAAGTTAAAACACTCATTAAAAACTTAATTAAGATTTTGTGGGTCACTCAAATTTATTTCGGTGCTTGGTTAATGTGATTGGTTTTCTAGATAGGGCTTTATTCTTTGTCCATTAACTTTAAATGTGACACTATTTTTTTTATTCTCAATTTCTATAGCCCCATGTGGATATACATTTTTTACAATAAATGGGCCACTCCACTTTGACTTTAACTTTCCTGGAAACAAATGAAGATGAGAATTATAAAACAACACTTTTTGACTAATTTCAAATGTTTTTCGAAAAATTCTTTTATCATGAAAAAGTTTCGTTCTTGCCTTAATAATTCTTGAATTTTCATATGCATCATTTCTTAATTCCTCAAGTTCACTCAATTGCAATTTTTGCACATTACAGCATCATCCAAATTTGAATTAAAAGCTTTAATAGCCCAAAATGATTTATGCTCAAGTTCAACAGGTAAGTGTCAAGGTTTACCATAAACTAGCCGATAGGGTGACATTCTTAAAGACAGTTTAAATGCAGTACGGTATGCCCAAAGTGTATCAGTCAATCGAAGAGGCCAATCTTTGTGGTTTGGGATAACTATTTTTTCTAAAATTTATTTCATCTCCTTATTTGCTAATTCAAATTGACCATTTGTTTGAGAACGATAAAGGGTAGCAATTTTATGTGTAAATGTGACACTATTTTTTTTATTCTCAATTTCTATAGCCCCATGTGGATATACATTTTTTACAATAAATGGGCCACTCCACTTTGACTTTAACTTTCCTGGAAACAAATGAAGATGAGAATTATAAAACAACACTTTTTGACTAATTTCAAATGTTTTTCGAAAAATTCTTTTATCATGAAAAAGTTTCGTTCTTGCCTTAATAATTCTTGAATTTTCATATGCATCATTTCTTAATTCCTCAAGTTCACTCAATTGCAATTTTTGCACATTACAGCATCATCCAAATTTGAATTAAAAGCTTTAATAGCCCAAAATGATTTATGCTCAAGTTCAACAGGTAAGTGTCAAGGTTTACCATAAACTAGCCGATAGGGTGACATTCTTAAAGACAGTTTAAATGCAGTACGGTATGCCCAAAGTGCATCAGTCAATCGAAGAGGCCAATCTTTGTGGTTTGGGATAACTATTTTTTCTAAAATTTATTTCATCTCCTTATTTGCTAATTCAAATTGACCATTTGTTTGAGAATGATAAAGGGTAGCAATTTTATGTGTAATTCCATAATTTTTCATTAAAGACTCAAATGACTTATACAAAAATGCCTCCCTCCATCACTAATAATGGCTCGAGGGATTCCAAATCGACTTAAAATGTTTTCTCTTAAAAATTTAACGACAATTTTACTATCATTATTTCGACAAGACATTGCTTTAATCCATTTTGAGACATAATTAACTGCAACTAATATGTACACAAATCCAAAAGATCAACTAATATGGACCCATGAAATCAATTCCCCAACAGTCAAATATTTCAATATCAAGTATGTGATTTAAGGGCATCATGTTTCTTTTACTAATTGATCCTAATTTTTGACAGTTTTCACAAGTTTTGCAAACTTCATATGTGTCTTTGAATATGGTAGGCCAATAAAATCCACATTGTAAAATTTTAGCCGTAATTTTTCTTGAAGAAAAGTGTCCACCACATGCTTCATAATGACAAAAATTAATGACACTACTTACCTCATTATTAGGAATGCATCGTCAAAAAATCTGATTAGGGCAATATTTGACAAGTAAGGATCATCCCAATAAAATTTCTTTACTTCAACCAAAAATTTATTCTTCTCTTGAGTATTCCATTGCGAAAGCATTTTTCCTGTAACAAGGAAATTAATAATGTTAGCATACCATGGTATTGAAGTAACAGATAATAAAAATTCATCAGGAAAGGAATCATTGATGGGTGTTATATTAGTGCAGATTTCAGATGTGAGTCTTGATAAATGATCATCAATGATATTTTCGACACCCTTTTTATCTTTGATGGTGAGGTCAAATTCTTGAGGTAACAAAATCTAACGAATTAGTCTTGGTTTGGCATCTTGTTTAGTCATCAAATATCTCACAGCAGCGTGATAAGTAAAACAATAGTTTTAGAACCAAGCAAATATGAACGAAATTTGTTTAATGCAAACACCACAACAAGTAATTCTTTTTCAGTTGTAGAATAATTCATTTGAGTACTATCCAAAGTCTTACTCGTATAATGAATCACAACGACTTACGATCCTTTTTTTTGTCCTAAAACAACACCAACAACAAAGTCACTTGCATCACACATTAATTCAAAAGCCAAAAACCAATCAGGAGATTGCATAATAGACAAATTATTTTCTCAAAAAAAATTTGGCAATCATCAGTCCATTCAAATGGTGGTGCATCTTTTAATAAGAGGTTACAAAGTGGTTTAGATATGACACTAAAGTTTTTTATAAACCTCCTATAAAATCCTGCATGCTCTAAAAAGGATCGCACATCTCTAACTGTTTTTGGTTGTGGCAATTTAAATATGACTTCAATTTTTGCTTTGTCAACTTCAATTCCTTTAAAAGATACAACATGACCCAAAATAATTCCAGAAGTAACCATGTAATGACATTTTTCTCAATTTAAAATGAGTTCTTTTTCAACACATCTTTTTAAAACTTTTTCCAAATTATCAAGGCAATCATCAAAAGAATTCCCAAACACAGTCAAATCATCCATTAAAACCTCTAAACATTGTTCAATTATATAAGTGAAAATACTTAGCATGCATCTTTGAAATGTTGCAGGAGCATTACAAAGTCCAAATGACATTATTTTAAATGCAAATGTTCCAAAGGGACATGTAAATGTGGTTTTTTCTTGGTCTTCAAGTGCTATAGGAATTTGATAATAACCTGAATATCCGTCTAAAAAGCAATAGTAGAGATGTCCAGCTACTCTTTCTAAGATTTGGTCAAGAAATGGTAATGGAAAATGATATTTTCTAGTGGCTTCATTTAATTTCCTATAATCAATGCACATGCGCCAACTAAATGTAATTCGTGTTGGAATTAATTCATCTTTTTCATTTTTAACAACAGTGATTCTAGATTTTTTAGGCACTACTTGTGTGGGACTTACCCACTTACTATCAGAGATAGGATAGATAATTTCGGCATTAAGTAACTTAAGAACTTCTGTTTTTGCTACTTCTTTCATGTGTGGGTTTAATCTTCTTTGAGTTTGTTGACATGTTTTAGCATTTTCTTCCAAATTCATTCTATGTGTGCAAATTAAAGGATTAATACCTTTAATGTCATTTAAAGCCCATCCAATTGCGTTTTTATGCTTTTTAAGAACAAATAGTAACTTACCTTCTTAGTCACTTGATAAGGTCGAAGAAATCACAACCGGATAAGTTTGTTCTTCTCTAAGATAAGCATACTTCAATTCTTCTGGCAAAGGTTTCAATTCCAATTTAGGTGCTTCTTGTTGTTCAATCTTTTCAATGATTCCAAGCTCCTCAAATTTTGGTTTCCCATCATCACTTTGCAAAGTCTGACAAGAATCAAATAACAAATTTATATTAGAAGTATCATGTTCAAGTTGTTTATTTGATTCAATCGAATTAACCAAACAAATATCACTAAGTTCAGAAAAACTCCCTTTTTGAATATTCTCCTCTATACAAGATTCAAGCAATTCCTTTTGTTCATCAATTTCATCTTCATTCTCATTTTCCTTATTAGGTTACTTACACATATTGAAAACATTCAATTCCAGAGTCATATTTCCAAATGAAAAATTCATTAAACAATTCCTACAATTAATCAAAGCATTAGCAGTTGCTAAAAATGGTCGACCTAAAATTACAAGAATTGGTTTATAATTATTTACAACAGGTTCGGTTTCTAAAATAATAAAATCCACAGGGTATATGAATTTACCAATCTGTACTAAAACATCTTCCACTATTCTTTTTTGTATTTTAACTGATCTATCGACAAGCAAAAGTGTAGTTGAAATTAATTTTAACTCACCAAGATTAAGTTGAAGATAAACTGAATGTGGAAGCAAATTAACACTAGCACCAAGGTCTAATAAAGTATGCTCAATTTTGTGATCTCCAATAATACAAGAAATGGTAGGATAACCAGGATCTTTATATTTCAACTTATTATTAGTAGACAGAATGGTACTTACCTATTCAGCCATGAAAGTACTCTTTTTTACCTTCAATTTCCTCTTAACAGTGCATAAGTCCTTTAAAAATTTGGCATATAAGGGTACCTGCTTGATTGCATCTAAGAGAGGAATGTTAACTTTCACTTGCTTAAAGATTTCATAAATTTTAGAAGAATGGTTTGATTTCCTTGGTTTATTCAATGCATGCGGAAATAGTGGTTTAGATGGAACATGAGTTATTTCTTCACTAGGTGTAAGTTTATCTAGTTCTTCATTACCCTTTGAATTTTCATTTTCACAAGATTCATAAATAGGCCGATCAACAACCTTACCACTACGAAGAGTTACAACTGACTTAACTTGGTCCATGGGTGCATTTTAAATCTTAGGATTTGGTTGTGGTTGAGCTGGAAATTTTCCTTTTTCTTAAATTATGAGTGCAGAAGCAATTTTAGCAAAAGTATCTTTCAAATCAAAAAAGGTTTGTGCATCTTGCTTCCTAATGAATGAATGCATTGTATCTTCCAAAATTTTCCATGGTGGTGGAACATATAGTACAAAAGGTTGAGTATTTTGAAAATTTTGTGGAGGTGGTGCTTGTGAAGATTGTGCATTATTATTATTCCTCCAACTAAAATTTGGATGATTTCTCCAACCATGATTATAAGTTTATGAATATGGGTTTGGCTTGTTAAAAGTGTTGATGGCATTAGTTTCATCATGCAAACATTCTTTGAGTGCAGGCAGAGTGGTACAATCTTGAGTGAAATGTGTTAGCCTATATGGCTATAAATATTGATTTTGATGATAACAAACCACATGTATTTATTAAGCAAATATTTATGAATTGTGCTTTTTATAATAAGAAAATGATGTTATGGAATTAAAGCATTTTGGACTAAAATGAAAGTAAGTTTAGAACATTTGATATTGTTTTAAATTTCGGATTTAGACCTATTTGAAACTATTTAAATATTTTGGGTCATTCTATAATTTCTCATAGTTTGGGTGAAATCATAATTTCAAAAATTTTTGGGATTGACAAAGTATTATTTAGAAATTCTAAAATTGGACCTATTTACAAAGTTTCATAACGTTTTGGGTCATAATATAGTTTTATAAAGTTTTGGGGTCAAATTGTAAAATTAAAAAATATTTCACTGTAGCAATTACTGTAGCAAGAGGAAATCCGGATCCTGACAAACGGAAATCCGGTTGTTGGGCAGTAAGCTTCTGAGCATAAGCGGAAATCCGGATTTGGCAAAGCGGCATACCGGATGTTCAGAAATTCAAAATTGTGGCTGTAACGGTAATATTAAGCGGAATTTCGGATGTCCATAACCGGTAATCTGGTTACGACCAAAATGTGCATAACGGCTAGTTTTTGAGCTCAAACTATATAAACTCAAAACCAATTCATTTTTGGTAATCCAAGCAAGCAAGAACAAGTGCACACAACATATATTGAGCTTCAACTTCGTGAATCATCATTCATTAAATCATCTTTGTTCTTCAATTTGTATATCCACTCTTAAAGAGAGATTGATTGTTGTATTTTTCATTTCACATCAAATTGTGAGAGTACAAGTGTGAGAAACACTTGGGGTGAAGAGATTGGAGATATAATCTCTTGTTGTAAAGGTTCATTGACACCTTGAAGTCAATTGTAATC
>MKYO02009897.1:289226-302631 GCA_002013955.2 Citrus medica | reverse complement strand
TAAATATGCATTACTTGCTTTAAATGATATCAAAAGGGGGAGAAATACATGATCATTAAGATCTTGGCGCATATGAGAGTGTAAGTTATATTAAAATGTCACATTAGATCTTTGATGAGTTTAGTTGTCTTGATTTCTAAAATGTGATTAGTAATTATAGAGCTTGAATTGTTGACATTACGCTCTTATGACTTTTGCATTCCTTGCTCAGCTTATTACTTGTTCTATTTTGGATAATATGCTTTTTGAACATTTTTATTGTCCAAAGGGGGAGACAAAGTAATAAATCATTTTAATGATGTAAATTGGGGGAAATAACATGCATTTTGAGCATTCTTTTAATGGTTGATATATGATTATGGAATCCTCGGATTTAATTGTTACAAGTGTTGGGGGAATTCATATTGATTTTGATGATTAATGATTATATGTGCATTGCTTGATGAATTGATGGAGTTATTGGTTTGTTATAATTGTTGAAGCTTATATGTTTTTAACAATGTTGTGTATTTGAGAATTTGTTCATTTTTAAGGGGGAGACAAATATAATATGTTTTTGGATAAAATCATTTTGGTTAAATTTTTAAATTGGCCATATATTTAGGGGGAGCATATAATATGATTTTGGATAATATGCATTTTGAATTTTTTTTGTCCAAAGGGGGAGACAAAATAATATATCATTTCGATGTTATCAAAATGAGGAGAATAATATGCATTTTGAGTAATTGTTTTGATAATTGGTATTTGATTATATGATGAAGATAATTTGTGAGTAATATTACTAAATTTGTATTTGAGGTGATGCTTGTTGTTAAGGGGAGATTCTTTCAAAATTTCTACTCAAACAACATGGGTAACAAATTTGCTACTTTTATTCTTTTCCGTTACGTTTTCTTTTTTATGATGAAGGGGGAGAAGAATACATGTTTTCAAATTTATAAAAAATTTCTATTTTTTCTTTGCCAATTAAGTTTTTCTTTTTGATGATGAAGGGGGAGAATGATTTAATATGTGTTATAAAAATATGCATGTATCTAGGGGGAGCATGTATGCAGGGGGAGTTTTTGTTAAACAATTTTTAAATCATTTTTTTAACTTGCATTGATTAAGGGGGAGCTTTTTCATAGCAAGATTAAAGTTTTTAATGTGTTTTGTCATCATCAAAAAGGGGGAGATTGTTAGCCTATATGGCTATAAATATTGATTTTGATGATAACAAACCACATGTATTTATTAAGCAAATATTTATGAATTGTGCTTTTTATAATAAGAAAATGATGTTATGGAATTAAAGCATTTTGGACTAAAATGAAAGTAAGTTTAGAACCTTTGATATTGTTTTAAATTTCGGATTTGGACCTATTTGAAACTATTTAAATATTTTGGGTCATTCTATAATTTCTCATAGTTTGGGTGAAATCATAATTTCAGAAAGTTTTGGGATTGACAAAGTATTATTTAGAAATTCTAAAATTGGACCTATTTATAAAGTTTCATAACGTTTTGGGTCATAATATAGTTTTATAAAGTTATGGGGTCAAATTATAAAATTGAAAAATATTTCACTGTAGCAATTACTGTAGCAAGCGGAAATTCGAATCCTGACAAACGGAAATCCGGTTGTTGGGCAGTAAGCTTCTGAGCATAAGCGGAAATCCGGATTTGTCAAAGTGGCATACCGGATGTTCAGAAATTCAAAATTGTGGCTGTAACGGTAACATTATGCGGAATTTCGGATGTCCATAACCGGTAATCCGGTTACGACCAAAAGTGCATAACGGCTAGTTTTTGAGCTCAAACTATATAAACTCAAAACCAATTCATTTTTGGTAATCCAAGCAAGAAAGAACAAGTGCACACAACATATATTGAGCTTCAACTTCGTGAATCATCATTCATTAAATCATCTTTGTTCTTCAATTTGTATATCCACTCTTAAAGAGAGATTGATTGTTGTATTTTTCATTTCACATCAAATTGTGAGAGTACAAGTGTGAGAAACACTTGGGGTGAAGAGATTGGAGATATAATCTCTTGTTGTAAAGGTTCATTGACACCTTGAAGTCAATTGTAATCGTTTGAAGCCTTGGAAAGGCTTGGATAGTGAAATCCTTAAGCCCGGTGTGCTTGGAGGCGTGGACGTAGGCGGGGATTGCCGAACCACGTAAAAATCCTTGAGTTTGCTTTCTCTTCCCTTGCTCTTTAATTATTATACTTTGATTGAACTTATTGCTTTCAATTTTTATTAAGACATTAGATTGCTTGTTGTGTGGATTTGCTAGGATAATTTTTAAAATTCCAATTCACCCCCCCTCTTGGGTTGCACACTTATATTTCAAAATGATCATTAGAACTACATACATAATATGCAATTTCTTGAACATATTTTACTTGATCACTTTTTTTATTTTCCAAAGCTTCAACCTTCCTAACTAAGGATGCAAATTTTGCTTGTAAATCATGATCTTCCCTAAGGTTGTAGATTCCTCCACTAGATGGAGATGGTTGTGGTTTATTAGTCAATTCAAAAGTTCTTACAGTATCCCAATGTTGTGCATTTTCAGCTAATTAGTCAAGGTAATCTAGTGCATCTTCATGATTTTTTTTCTTTAAATTCACCATTACACATCATTTCTACAATTTGTCTAGTTTGTGGTATTAAGCCCTCGTAGAAATAAGTGACCAATCGCCAAGTTTCAAAACCATGATTTGGACATATGTTAAGCAATTCTTTAAACCTATCCCAACATTGGTTTAATGTTTCTCAATTTTTTGAGTGAAAGAAGTGATTTGCCTTTTAAAAGAATTTGTTCTATGAGGTGGAAAGAAATTTTTCAAAAACTGTTATTGCCTGTTATTCTAAGTTCTTATTGATCTAGATCGAAGGTTTTGCAGCCAAGTTTTACCTTTATCTTTTAATGAAAAAGGAAAAAGCTTTAATCTAATTATGTTCATGCTACAATTTTGGTCTATCTATGTATTACAAACTTTCTCGAAATCTCTTAGATGCAAATATGGATTTTCATATTCTAAACTATGAAATGTTAGTAAAAGTTGGATAATACCTGGTTTGAAGTTAAATCGAGATGCTTCTGGAGGAAATACTATACACGACGGTGCTCCAGTTATGGTTGGATTCATGTAGTCTCTCAAAGTTCTCGGTTGATCATGTTGAGATTGGTTGTCTCCCTGATCAATTGGAGGATTAAGTTGGCCCAAATTGTTTTCGTCTTGGATCTCGTTCATCATTAGTGGTGGTGATTGAGATGTACGAATTAACCTACCACTTGAAGTTCGAAACCAATGTCTCAAACAACAATTATATCACAAAGATAACAAACAAAATAGTAACACAAAAACTAAATGAAAAATGCAAAAAGAAAAAATGAAAATGAAATATGCAAATAATATGAGTGTACAAAAGAAAATTAATAACTTAAAATTAAATAACAACTTTGGTGGTTGAACCCACCAATTAAATTAACAAAAAAAAGCATAAAATAAATGCGAAATAAAAAAAATTGGTGGTTGAACCCACCATATAAAATAAAACAAAATAAAAAATAAAAAATGCGAAATAAAAAAAACTGGAAAATTAAATACTGAAATAAAAAAAATTAGTAGTTAGTTTGCTTGGTCCAAATTAAGTCCAAAGAAATCCAATTATGGTCCAAAGAAGTTTAAATTGTTGGTCCAAATTTGAGATTTATGGGAAATTTTGGCTAGGGACCTATGTGAAAGGTTTTGTGATTTTGTGGTCCAACTATAATTATGAGACAAATGAGCTAGAAACGAGTTTGTTTTGGGGTACAACTGCAATTACGAAAGATGTGGGGATATAAGAGAATTAAGGATAAGGAAAAGAAAAAGGGGTTAATTGAGTTTACAGAAAAGTAAAAAAAAAAGAAAGGAAAAATAAAACAAAATAAATACCTCTCCTCGCCAATGACGCCAAAATTTAAAAGTGTTTGATTTACTCTTAAGTATAAGAGTGTCTAGTTATAATATATCTCGGTGAGTCCAGGTCGATCCACAGAGAAAAGATTTAATTTGTTTACTTAAGTTTATCAAAATAAAAAAATTTATAAATATGTAATTTATTTAAGAAAAAATATAAAATTGAATTAGTTAGGGTTATGAATCCACTCTTAATTATAAATAAAATTTAATAAATTTTTTGCCATTTTTTTAGATCTATTGCCCAAAAGATTAATTATATAAATTATTATTATTTTCCCTTTAATTTTATGACGGATTAAGTATTCATTGTGCCAAAATTAAATTTGTCTACAATAAGTCAAAATACCATTTTATCATACCTTATATTAAGATAAAAAGAATTTATTGTATTCCCTTGTTTGTCTACAATAAATCAAAATCTCATAATATAAAATATGTATAAAATTAAATAGAAAATAATTTAATTTATAAAATTAAAAATAGAATTTGATTAAATCATATTTATTTCCTAAGAGTTTCACCTTCTCCTAACTATTAATATTTAACTAAACATTTTTTTTATAAAGGAAATTTCTAAAATTGAAAAACACATAATTAAAAATGAAATTTGAAAATTGAAATTAAACTAATTTTATTGATTGAAAATAAATTACAAAGAGAGATGAGAATAAAACTTTGGGGGGAAAGAAGAGAAGAGTAGGTGTAGAGAGGTGTGTTCACCCCTCCTTTATTTATACTAATACATGGTAAATTCTCACCACACAAATAAAAAAATCTAATTACATCTTAACTTTACATTTGTCCAACTAATAAAACATAAACCTAACTTATCCACTCAAACATATCCAACACATTCCACTAACAATTACCATACATAACATGATGAAAACTTATAATTTTACAATTACCACATTTACCGTGGTAAAAACGTAAAACTTTACAACAAAAGTCTTGGATCCTTCTCGACAATGACATAAATTCTCAGACTTCCGAAATCCAAATTTGAAATTCATACATTTGTTCGGAGCCTCAAATTGCATGAAATTATTATTTTTACCTAATAAACACACAAATTCAAATATTTAAAAAAATAATTAGAAATTCACAATATGTTACACAATTACAAATATAAATTACATTAATAAAACAAAATAACATTTTATCCCTTAATAAACATGCAATTTTTAACACTAATCAATGCAATCTAACAGTGACTAGTTGTTATGTCAACACAAGATATGATATTACATGCTTATGTTCTCTTTACCATATTAGGTGAATTCCTATATCTAGTTCATCACAAGTCTTAAATCAAGCACGACCCTTTTTTTACTTAAGTTGAAACTCAACCCAGGAAACTCGATTTAAGATCAAGTATTGCTCTAATATTTTCCACTAAGAAAAGCTATTTTGTGGCTCTCCTTATAATTAAAAAGTAAACAAGAAAACAAGAGAAGAATAAAAAGGACTGAGCTCTCAATTGATTTATGCAAGTTTACTTTTTGTGCAGCTCTTAATTTCTCTTTTCAATTCTATTTTTCTTTTGATTCTTTTTGGATGACGGCCCCTTTTTCTTTATGATGTGTGCTCATTTTATAGTTGAAAGTTAGGGTAAATGGAAGCTTAGGTCTCATGTCTTCCAATTAGGAAATTGCAGATCACAATATTCTGCAAAATTTTCTCTGTTGCTGTTCCAGGATTGTCACAACAACCACTACAACAACTGCACTGTTCCTAATTTGTTTCAATTTTTCTGTAACCAAGTTCTTTTCCATCTTTTGCAAGCCTATTGCATTAGCATTCATTCCTTAAAATTTGAGCTTTCGCTCACCTACAATTATGCATATGATTTAAGCACACAATTTATTCTAAATCAAACAAAATTTATGAAGAATAAATTAAGATGCATGATTATGCAAAATATAACAAAAATACAATAAAAACACATCATTTACTCTCTAAATATTATTGATTTAAGTCTAAAAGTGCCATGATAACTCTCATTTCATAGAGTTATCACACCCCCAAACTTAAACTATTACTTGTCCTCAAGTAATGACAACAACACTAACACTTCAATCACACAATCATGCAACAAATAACTTAACCTTGTCATCAAATTTGCAAGGATTCTTCAACCCTCATATCACACTCTTAATCATACAAAATTGTCATAGTAGTTTAAGTTTTAGACTTAAGGCTCATTCTATCCAGAGTGTGTGTGTGCCACTTTGATCAAATTCTAGAGGTACTATAGCATTACACAGACATTGCATATAATTCAGAGGTAGAACACAAATATAGTCACACATGAGGGAGCAGAATTCACAAATAGATTCAAATTGTGCTACAACAAAAACAAAAATAAAAGTTTTTTAATTTAAACCTCTTCAGTGTATCATTGATTTTTTTTTTTTCTAAATGTCGATCACTTTTAATTATAACACCTAATTACTCAACCAATGCACAAAATAGAGTTGATGCAGCAATGCTTATAACATAGTCTTATATAAAGATATATTTAACTCAAAACCGAACATAGGGCTCATGAACATACCTGATTACTCAATATCCTAGACATATGACCTTTCTTATTCTCTCTCTTTTTTTTTTATTTGCTACAACAATGCTCATATCTCTTGTTGCCTTTGGACTCAACTTTGCATATGGGGTGCATACTCAACCTTGGTTACTCAGCAACTTAAGCCATTTGAGTAAAATTTATTTCATAATAAGCACAGTTCAACAAAAATGTTCCCCGCGAAACTTGAGATTTTCTCTACTTTCAATGTTTTTTCTTAACTCTGTTGTAGCATACTTATGAAATTCAACCAAAGTCTAAGTGCTGGGATAAAATTTAGCCTTGGTCCATAAACATGTTCTATATAGTACTTATTAAAATTGACACTCAATATATCCCAATTGGGTATTATTAAATCTACTCACAACTGGATGACAGAGTTATACACCATACAGAACATACAATGCAATACTAAGGAGAATTGGCACAATCTCCCCCAAAACTTGAGAGGTGTTGTGTTCTCACATGCAAAAAAAAAAAAAAAATTGGAAATGCAGATAAAGATAAAAGCATTAAGAGTAAAAGAAATGTTCTGGAAAATAAAAGAAGTAAATTGAGCTGAAAAGGGGTGTGAGTGCGTGTGCTGTAGTAACTATTCACTTCTTTTTTGTAGCACTCCACAAACAATCTTTAGGTGAACTTTAAGATGAGATGGTAGACTTTGGTTTCTTCTGGTGGGGAGGTGGACTGGTAGAGGGTGTGGCCTGAGTGGATCTTATGCGTTTGGGCTCTGGTTCTGCTGGTTCTATAGTACCTCCAGAAGTGGCCCCTCTACGTTTGTTGGTTGTTTTGATGGTGGTTGAGAGAGATTTAGCTGGAGATTGGAGGGGTGCAGCAGGGGCAGATTTTGCTGTCGCAACAACCTCAACAATTATTTCAGCAATGATGTCGAGTAAGTTCTTCCTTGCTGTAGGTGTATGAGTGACTCTATCGGCAGTTGCTTCTAGTTCAGCATCAATATCCTCGGAACACTTCTCAGAATCCCCGTCATTGAGGACTTTCTCCTTGCCCTTAGAAGATGGGACTGGGATTGGTGGTTCCTCCTCAGTCTCGTCTTCATCATCATCACCAATGGTGTGTTTGTGTCGTCCCCTGGTTGGTGGGACTTATGATGGCCCAATTTGGTCATCTCTTGAATCTCCTTCTTTCTCTTGTTCGGTGGAGCTATGGGCCTCTAGTACAGGGCTTTCTGTAGCAGCTTGCGTTGGCTAGTCTTCCACTTCTGGCTCAGTTGCACTATCTAAATCTGTAGCAACTTCTTCACTCCCGGTTACAGGAGTTCCGAAGTTGAATTGCTGCAACAAAGATTCTGGAAAATCCATGTAGTGATCTTTCATGTACACAACAAACTGATGGAGGTGGTTGTCTAAATGCATCAAATATGCCCAGAATCTGTTATTTTCTCTTTGCTGGGCAGCAACACATTGGGTAATGCTATCACTGAGTTCTTGCAATTTTCTCTCTATTCCCATAGCTCTTCAAGTATTTATGATAGCAACTGGGTCGGTTGGTGCTGCAGTAGTTTCGCTTGTAATTCTCTCAATTGTTCGAGCATTCAAGGCCCCTGCATTCCTAATTAGCTCATCTTGACCAGTAACCCGTACCCCAAAGACAATGCATATACCCGTGATCAAGGATGGGAAAAAGAGGGCTGCGTTTTTATGTTGTTTCATAGCACACTCCCTAATTTCCCTTTCAATAATAGTTCCCACATCAATTGAGAGTCCTCTAACAAGGACATACAAGAGCATTAATCGCTCTTGTGACACAATGGTAGTGTGTGTGATAGGCATTAAATGAGATTTTAAAAACTTCACCCACACTTGAGCAACTGGTGTAAGGTTGACTCGATTTACAACCCGTCCTTCCTTATTAGCCCATGCCATGTTCGCTTTTCTACGAAGAGAAGTTTGAAGAATCAACTTGGAATACTCACACTCTATGTTAGCGGGCAAGTTAAAATATGCATTAATGACGCGGGTATTTAAAGGGACAAGGGAGTTTCTTACCCAAATGTTGCATTGATCCTGTCTCAGCATGTTAGCGTAAAATTCCTTGACTAAAGGTAGCATGGGATCCCTTGGATGTTGGCAGAAATTTACCCATCCTAGTCTTGCTATAGCAGTGTGGATGGTTTGAATAATGCCTGATGGTTTTGGTGGAAATCGAAAGCCTTTTTCTTCTAGAAGTTTCCTCGGCTCTATAAATTCTTCAAACTTCTCTTCGGCTTTCTAACTTTGGAAACGAGAGGGATTCTTAAGGCGTTGTGCTATGATTTTGTACTTAGGCATTGCTAGAGCAATATGAGAGCACTGGCAAGGAGATGAAAGGGTAGTTGCTACAAGGATTCCGAAGAGGGTCAGTTGGGATGCTGCAGAAGAAAGATAGTACAATTAGAATGCCCTTTATTGCATAGTAAAACCCTTACTGATATAAGAAATAAGAATTAAATTAGAAAGTAAATTAATTCTAATGAGATAAAATTGGAAAAGAAATTTCAAATTTTAAAACACTATTAATTAGGGAAAGAAAGAGATTGCTATGTGGTGAAATAGGGATTATAATCCCTTCAAATCCTTGTCCATATTCTCCACGCCAGCTGTCATTAATTTATGGCTGCAACGATTAAAAAAAAAAAAATTGCTTATGTGTCCCTATAGCCGTAATCTTTATGCTGCAACACTCAATTTGCTTGCTGCAACCTGCTGGTGCAAAGTTCCACATTTTTCTGAAAACTGTCATCTGTTTGAATTGTTAAGCATAATGCTGCAACAGTCAGTATTGAAGTCCCTACAACTTCGCCCGACCTTTTTTTAATAAAGAAAAACATGCATAAGTAAATTTAAGGAAAGAAAAAGAAAGTGCCAAGTTATTTTCCTAATTGTTGGTTGCCTCCCAATAGCACTTGATTTTTGGTTCTGCAGCCTGACCGTCCTTCAATAGCTCACAATGTTGGGTCTTTGAGGAACAAAATCTCTTTTGAGCGGTTCATAACTGAATTCATGTAGTGTTTTACTCTGTGCCCATTAACCTTGAATTCTTGACCTGTTTTCTCATCTAAAAGGTTGACAACTCCATGTGGATAAATGCTAATTAACTTGAAAGGTCCAATCCATCTAGATTTCAGTTTTCCTAGAAATAGCTTTAATTTTGAAATATAAAGTAGAACTAGTTGGCCTGGAATTAAATGTCTTTACTGGATGTGCTTGTCATGCCATTGCTTTGTTTTCTCCTTGTAGATCTTGGCATTTTTATAATAGAACAACCAGAGTTCATGAAGCTCACATAGCTGAAGTTTCCTCTGTTCTACTGCAACATGTATATCCCCATTTATTTACTTCAATGCCCAGTATATTTTGTGCTCCAACTCAAGAGGCAGGTGACAAGCTTTTCCATAGACAATTCTGTATGGAGACATGCCAAATGGTGTCTTTTATGTTGTCCATAAGGAGTCATGTAATTGCAATGACCAATCTTTCCTGGTGGGGTTCACCACTTTCTCCAAAATTCTTTTTATCTCTCGGTTGGACACTTCTGCCTGACCATTAGATTGTAGGTGATATATTGTAGCAATCTTATCCTTAATTCCATATTTAGCCAATGTTGTAGCAAATATCTTATTGCAGAAGAGAGTACCCTCATCACTAATGATTGCTCTTGGAGTTCCAAACCTTGAGAATATGTTTTTCTAAAGAAAATTCACTACCGCTTTACATCATTCGTTGGTAATGTTGGAGCCTCGCCCATTTAGACACATAGTCCGCATAAACTAGAATATATAAGTTCCCAAAAGATGGTGGAAATGGGCCCATGAAGTCTATCCTTCATATATCAAAGATCTCTACTTTCAAAATGTTTGTTAATGGCATTTCATGTTTTTGAGACATGTTTCCTGTCCTTTGGCACCTTTAATAACATTTAGCAAACTCATAAGCATCTTTAAAAATAGTAGTCCAGTAATAATCTGATTGCAGAACTTTAACAGTTAGTTTGTGGCCACCAAAATGTCCTTCATATGCTGCAACATGGCAAGAGTGCAATATTTGTGGAATTTCTTCATCTGGAACACATCTTCGTATCACATGGCCTGAGCTTAACTTGTATAAATATGGATCATCCCACTGGTAATTTCTGACATCATGAAAAACCTTCTTTTTCTACTGATGATTCAAATCAGGTGGTAACAACCCACTTACTAAATAATTGGCAAAGTCTGCATACCATGGGAGCCCAGATTGCTGCAGCATTTGGGCATGCTGTAACATAAACAGTTGTTCATCAGGGAATGTTTTAGTAATGTCAAGTTTAGTTAATGTGTTGTCATCTGCTTTTAGCCTTGATAGATGATATGTTACCTGATTTTCAGTCCCTTTTTCTATTTTTAATTTCCAAATCAAATTCTTATAACAATAAGATCCATCTTATCAATCTTAGTTTGGCATCTTTGTTTGAACTATGTACTTTTATTGCTGCATGGTTTGCGTAGACTGTTACTTTAGTGTCCACTAGGTAAGCTCTGAATTTATCAAAAGCAAACACCACTATTAACAGATCTTTTTCAGTAGTGGTGTAATTGATCTGAGCATTAGCAAGGGTTTTACTAGCATAATAGATGGAGTGAAACACTTTATTCTTTCTTTGCCCCAGTACTGCTATTACAGAATGGTCGCTAGCATCATACATTAGTATCACACATAAACTTAAAAGGCAAACTCCAATTGGGCACTACAACAACTTGTGCTATAACAAGGGCTTTCTTCAATTCAATAAAGGCTTTTAATAATTCTTATCAAAATTAAAGGGTCTATTATGCTCCAGCAACATGCATAAAGGTTTGGATATTTTAGAAAAATCCTCAATAAACCTTCTATAGAACTAAGCATGTCCTAAGAAACTTCTTATACCCTTGACTAAAGTAGGTGCTGTAAGTTTGTCAATCATATATATTTTTACTTTATCCACCTTTATTCCCTTTCTAAAGACCCTATGGCGTAAGACTATCCTTTTTTATACCATGAAATGACACTTTTCTCAATTCAACATTAAGTTTATCTCTTTACATCACTTAAGCACATTTTCTAGATTATGCAAACAATCAATAAATAGTTCCCTAAAAATTGAAAAATCATCCATGAATACCTCAAATGTTTGCTCAACCATATCTGAAAAAAAAAATAGACATCATATACTTTTGGAAAGTTGCTGAAGCATTGCACATATCAAATGGCATCCTTAAAAAGGCAAAGGTTCCATAGGGACAAATGAATGTTGTCTTCTCCTGATCCTTTGGTGCCATAGCAATCTGGTTGTAGGCTAAGTGTCCGTCCAAGAAATAGTAGCACTCTTTTCTAACAAGTCTGTCCAGCATCTGACCTATGAAATGGAATAGAAAATGATCCTTACTTATGGTTTTATTTAACTTTCTATAATCTATGCAGACTTTCCATCAAGTTATTGTTCTTGTAAAAATGAGCTTATTCTTTTCATTTGCTACAATTGTTACTCTAACTTTCTTTGGAACACATTGTACTGGGCTTACCCATGAGCTGTCTGATATTGGGTAAATAATTCCAACATTAAGTCATTTGATGATTTATTTCCCCACAACTTCCTTCATGATGGGATTTAATATTCTCTGTTGCTCTTCAGAGTTACTAAAACAATCCTCCAGCAAAATCTAGTGCATGCGTATAGAGGGGTTGATTCTTTTGATATCTGTTGTGGTCTATCCAATGGCCTTCTTGTATCTCCCTAACACATCCACCAAACTCTTTTCTTGTTCTGCATTTAAAGAAGATGAAATGATTATAGGAAACATGTCATTGTCACTAAGATAAACATACTTCAAATGTGAAGGTAAAAGTTTTAATTCTAAAATAGGAGGTGACTCAATAGAGAGAACAGAAGAGTTGTTTGAAAGATCAAGAGATTTAAAGTGCTTGTCAGTTCTGAAGGTTGCTTCTCTCCTAGCCGTGTTATGTCAGTTGTTTGAATATTTTCATCTTTAAGTTCTTCAAATGTTACAGCTTAGATTTTTTGTTACTGCAGCAACTGTTAAATCTCTCTGCTACAGTAAAATCCACAACACTGATAAAATTATAGTCTTCAACATCATTAGGACTCTTCTTGGCATTTAGCACATTGGATGTAACTTGCTGATCATTAACCCGTATTATCAGTTTTATTTTTTACACATCAATTAGAGTATTTCCTGTGGCTAAAAAGGGTCTGCCTAAAATAATTGGTACTTCTTTATCTGCCTCAAAGTCCAGCACTATAAGATCCACTGGAAAAATAAATTTATCCACCTTCACCAAGACATCTTCAATCTTGCCTTTTGGATAGACATGAGATCTTTCAGCAAGTTATAAAGTTACTATTGTTAGTCTAACTTCTCCAACTCCCAATAGATTGAACACTAATAGAGGCATGAGATTAATGTTAGCTCCTAAATCACAAGTGTCTTACCATTGTATTTAGTTCCTGAAGAACATAGTGTTAACCTAAATAATTCTTCATTGATTTTGATGATAACAAACATGATTAAGTTTTAGTTAATCTTTTAAGAGTTCAACATGATTTTCTCTATCTTTAAACAAACCTCATAAAGAATAGTAAAGATTTGGAGTCAAAACAGTATTCTTGCAAAAATAGCTCACTGCAGCAGTTTTTATGGAAAACGGCTCGCCGATATTTGTAATAAACGGCTCGCCGATTTCAAGCAGAAATGAAGATTAGTCTCTGGATGTAAACGGCACACCGACATGTGTGATAAACGGCTCGCCGATATTAACCAGTAGCCTCTGGACCTAAACGGCGCACCGATATGTTACTAAACGGCTCGCCGATATCAACCAGAAC
>MKYO02009897.1:230740-284712 GCA_002013955.2 Citrus medica | reverse complement strand
AAGCATTCCAAACCATTTTAATCTTCTCTAGAACCTTTTAACCGATTCAAATCCTTCTCTTTCATCTAAAATTGAAAAATCTCATTTTTGAAACCCTAGAATCAGCCGAACTCTCCTTGCTCAAATCTCTTCCTTTTTTCCAATCACATTTCCACCCACAATCACCATTTCATCCCTCAAACTTCATTTCCATAATTTTTTTTTCTTTTTCTTCAACACATCCATGCCGGAACGACTACAAAGGCGTACTCGAACCAAGCACACTGCTCCACGCCGTTCTAGTCCACCCAAGTCTCCTCCTCAAGACTTCGAGAGTCTTCATTTTTCCGATGCTATCTCTGCTCAGCGTTTTCGTGAGAAGTTCATGGGTAAACCTGTAACTCCCTCTTTTTCCCTTAACATTTCGGAGTTCTCGGATATTACTGTTTGTGGTCACTCTATTACTCAAATGCTTAGTCATTGGAAGCAAGCTTTAAGTATTGACGAACCAGTTTATGAAAATCTAGTTCGAGTCTTTTACTCTAACATAGAAATCTCCTCTACTAGTCGTGACGAGCTTCATACATTCGTAGGAGGAATTCGTATTGAACTTGATGAACCCGAATTATGTAGTATTCTAGGAATCGCCTATGGAGGGTTAGATCTGTACACCGCTAGGAAAGAACTAGATTTTAGTGATTTTCGACATGTGGATGGTGTACGGAACATTTGTCGTCGTCAGGATCTTTCCGATGACATCTGCTCTCTATCCTTTAGGTCTCAACTCCTCCCCTTTCAGATTCGAATACTTCATATTATTCTCCAACACATGGTCACCCCTAGGCAGGGTCACACTGATGAGGTCACTAGGCTTGATATTGGTCTATTAGATTCTCTTATCCGTAGACGCCATGTGAGCTTATCCTACACTATTCTGTGTCATATGCTGTCCACTCCTAAAGTCTCCAATCGATCTCTTCCTTATGGCAGCATCATTACTAAAATCTTGAACCACTTTCGAGTTCCTATCGTCGAGCTTATTTTTCTCGAGACTCGTAAACTCGAACGAGAAATCATTTCTGCCATCGGATTCTTTAAGAAGCGTGGGAAATGGGAAAAGACCACGTCCTCCAAAAACGAAGCCACACTGATTGCACCTGAGGATGATCGCATGCTGAATGATGTCTACTCCGAGGATGAGCTGCCTGATTTCCGTCTTGGGGCTAGACCGCGTGTTCCTCGCTGAGCAGTAGCACCAGCAGCAGCAGCAGCAGATGCACCTCAGGATGACGAGCCTACCGAGACTGCCGTCCCTCCTGCGGCATCAGCTGTTCCCGAGGATCGCTTCCAGCAGCTTCTCGACCGAGTGGATGCTTTGTCTCAGCAGCAGCAGCAGCTTCGATCTGACTTTGCAACCTTTCGGGAGCAAATTTCAGATCAGCAGATGGAGCTCATTGCGGGCCAGCGTCGCATTCTCGGCTACTTTGGATATAACCCAGGCAGTTCGTCTTCACAGCCTCCATCTTAGATTTCTTTGTCCCTCTGTCTTTCGCACAGACATTTTCTCATTTCATTTATTGCATGTGTATGATATTATCTGTGTTCTGAGTGTTATGTGTTTTGTGATTATGCTCTTGATAATTAATGATTATAATTCATGTTTGGTTTTTTTTTTTTTGTATTATATTGATTACCTTGCTCATTCTGGTAGTATGAATCTGTTGGTATGGCGGTTGGTTGATATGGTGGTATACTTATATGGAAGTGCTTTTCGCTTTGACTCTATGTATTATTGAGGATATACTCACATTTCAGGGGAGATTCTGCCAAAATTTTTTTCTAACCATAAGTCATTCATCGTGCCTCTGTCTTTTTGATGATGAAGGGGGAGAGAAATGAGTTTATTGGTAATTGGAATGAGTTTTAATCTATCTGTCATGTTTTAAAATTTTGAGATTAACTGTTAAATTTTTTAAAAGGAGTTAACAAGTCTTTCAAAATTTCACTTAGGGGGAGCACATATTTAGGGGGAGCAAAATTACACTAGTATTGTTTTTGAAAAGTTTGTCATCATCAAAAAGGGGGAGATTGTTAACCTAAATAATTCTTCATTGATTTTGATGATAACAAACATGATTAAGTTTTAGTTAATCTTTTAAGAGTTCAACATAATTTTCTCTATCTTTAAACAAACCTCATAAAGAATAGTAAAGATTTGGAGTCAAAACAGTCTTCTTGCAAAAATAGCTCACTGCAGCAGTTTTTATGGAAAACGGCTCGCCGATATTGGTAATAAACGGCTCGCCGATTTCAAGCAGAAATGAAGATTAGTCTCTGGATGTAAACGGCACACCGACATGTGTGATAAACGGCTCGCCGATATTAACCAGTAGCCTCTGGACCTAAACGGCGCACCGATATGTTACTAAACGGCTCGCCGATATCAACCAGAACCGAAGGGCAGTCTCTTTACATAAACGTCGAACCGACATGATCGAGAAGCGGCTCACCGATATCATCCAGTAGCCTCTGGATAAAAACGGCGATCCGACAATTTTGATAAACGGCTCGCTGATATTAAACAGAAGTAAAGTATAGCCTCTGGACATAAACGGCGATCCGACATCTACAAAACGGCGATCCGACAATTTGAAAAATCAGCTCAACGGTCATATTGACCAGTCAAACGGTGATCCGATATCTAGTTAACGGCGATCCGACAGTGTGCAGACAGTCTATAACGGCTAGTTTTCAGCTGCTACTATAAATAAGCTCATTCTAATCCAAACAAAGGTTGATCACAACACGACCATTGAGCTAATATTCGAGAATACAACCTTCATAGAGCTTAGAACACACTCTTGCTTCATCTATTCACATATTAAGCATCATTGTGTAATCTTATATATTGTGAGAGGCAAAAACAGTTTGTAATCTTTTACTTTGAGTGATTGTAAGTGTTGGGATACACTTGGGTTAAGAGATTGGGAATAATCTCTTGTTGTAAAGGTCCATTGACACCTTGGAAGTCAAGTGTAAGCATTTGAAGCCTTGGAGGCTTGCTTAGTGGAATCCTCAAGCCCGGAAAGCTTGGAGGCGTGGACGTAGGCGAGGTTGGCCGAACCACGTAAAAATCTCGGTGTTTAAATCCCTCTTTCCTTATCTTTTTATATTGTGATCATCTTAATTGTTATTGCTTTGAATTTGATTTATTATTGCATTAAGATTTTCTTTAATAAATTGAATAATTTTTAGAATCCCAATTCACCCCCCCTCTAGGGTTGCATACTTGTATTTCACATAGGATTGTAAAAATTCTTGAATTCTTTAGCTTTTAAGGTATGTTATTTTGAAGCATATAGCTGCATTTTGTGTCAAAGTAACTATTTCAAACTCTCCAAGCCTTATTTTCTTTGCCAAATATCCTTCAAGAACTTCACATAATTTGGTATTTGTTCTAAAGATTCCACAAAAGGAATGTTGATATGTAGCTGTTTCAACACTTCCAAGAATTTATTGAATTGCTTGTTTTACTTTTGTTTTTGGAATCTTTGAGGAAAAGGTGGTGGGTGCCTGAACTATTGTAATGTAGCAAGTTATATGGACTACTTTTCTTTTACCACGTTCTGGACTAATGTGGTTGGTGCTGCGGCATCTTCACCAACATGTACTGGATCATCATTTTCTGCAGATGCTACAGTTTGGCTGATCTCACCAGTGTCATAGAAAGTGGGAGTTGTGGCTTCCCTTTAACTTAAGTTTCTTCTTTGGTTGAAGTGGGTTCAACTCTTCTTTTTGGTACACCAACTAAGATATAAACATCCTTTCCAGATCTTAGGTTAATCACTTTGCAATATTCTTTTCCTTCTCTTCTTAGATCCCCTGTGTTGCTTGGTAAACTACCTTAAAGTCTATTGCTTAATACTATAACAAGCTGTCCAATATGATTTTCTAGATTTTTAAAGGGTACAGCTTGACTTTGGACAACCGCTTGATTCTTTACAATGTACTCCTTAATCAAAGTTTCAAGAGAACTGAGTTGATTATTGTTGGTGCTTCTTTACCCTTGATTTTGTTAGTGAAATCCAGGTGGTTGAGCAGGCTTGTTTTGTCTACTCAGTGCGGCAACATATTGATTTTGATTACTCTATGAGAAGTTTGCATGTTGTCTCCATTCAGGATTGTAAGTGTTAGTGTAAGGATTATTCTGATTCTGTCTGTTGTAGTTGCCCACATAGTTGACTAAGATAAGATTTTCAGGACAATTATCAAATAGATGCACTTCTCATTAACAAATATAATGAAGGCTATGACTACTGCTGCAGCAACTGTCAACCAAGTTGGTTGGGCTGATAATGCTGTCAAGGCATTTATATTGTGGACTCCTACTATTCTTATTGTTATAGCTTGTCTGATAGTTTTTTTTAGCTTTATTGTAAGATTTAGATAACAAGGTCCTATTTGCTGAAGCATCTTCAATCAAACTAGTGCTCAGGTTAAGACCATTGTAGAAAATTTCTAACAATATACAGTAAGGAATATCGTGATAAAGACATCTCCTAAGTAACTCCTTAAATCTTTCTCATGCTTCATACAAGCTTTTATCTTCAAGTTGATAGAAAGATGTGATCTCATTTCTTAATTTTTCATTCTTGGTAGGTGGGAAATACTTCATTAAAAATTTACCAGCCAGATGATATAGAGTTCAACCATGCTCTTATTCGATCCCTTAAAGAAAATGGGAAGATCGTGAGTCTCAACGCTTCTTGTGATGCTTCAGCAATCTTGAAAGCATCACTTACTTCTAAAAATAATTTAAGGTGAAGATTAAGATCTTCTAATAGTAATCCATTGAATTACCCTACAGTTTGAAGTATCTGAAATATCATTAGTTTGAACTCGAAATTAGCATCTTGCACTTTAGATCTAACTATTCTATGATTTATGGCTTAAAGGGTCAACACTGCATAATCTCTAATGGATATGTCTCTATCATCTGCAGTGTAGATAATATTGTTGTTCCATGGTTACCCATGAACATTCTGCCCATTCTGACGTTCTTGATCTTCTTATGCATTAACTTGTTCTATTTCTCCTCGAGGGTTTAAATTCTTCATATCTTGCAAATCATCCATGTCTACAGTAGATCTTCAATTTCTAAGCTTTTTTCTCAATGTCCTTGCAGTTCTTTCGATTTCTGTATCAAACTGGAATTCAATAGGTTTATACATACGCATGAAAGGGTTTCCGAAGCACTTCTGTCAACACAGTAAACAAATTAAAAGAAAACTAAAATTGGCACCAACTAAAATTGACTTCACAAATCACAATAAGCATTCAATCCCCAACAACGGCGCCAAAAACTTATTGATGCATATTGCTGTAAGTGTCAATGTGCAAGTGGACACAACAAATAATATAATGATGAGTATCTAGATCGTTCCCACAGGGATTGATGTTATAGGACTTGTTACAGCAAATTTAACAATGCAATTTCAGTCTAATTAAAATAAAATAATTGATGACCTAATAAAATTGCAAGTGCAATAAACAGAATGCAATAAGGAAAATCTAAAGTCAAATACAAAAATATACTCAATAGGAAAGGGTAGTTGAGTACTTAAACTCACTTAATGATATTAGTTGTTTTTCAATTATGATATTGTTACTACAACATCTACTACAACACTAAGCAGAATCTCTCTTGCATCCTTAACTATCGCATGTTGGATATATTATATCTATATGCAACTTAACAACGACCAGTTATTATGCTAACATTAGATATAATATTATGCGTTGTATATTCCAATTACCCTACAAGGTGAATCCCTATGTTTAGTTATTCATTGATCTTAGATTAAGCATGATCCTATTCAAATCGAGATTAACTCAACTTTAGAAGCCCAATCTAAAACCATGTGTTTGGGAAGAAACATAAAAAATTATAGTAGAATGTCACATGTCGATGAGGTGCCAGAAGTGATCACTGTACGCAATGAGGTACTTGACCTACACTACAAATGAGAATACCCAAGGTACCCGACCTACACTGTAAGCTCGGTACCTTATGGATCAGATGCGAAACGATCAAGGAAAGTTTCTAAAAAGTCAGTCACGAGAGAAGTCTTCGTCGCTTAAAAGATAATATTCGATTTTGAGAAAATTAAATACCAGAATATCCTGCTGAAAAAGTAGCGACAACCGACTGTCACCTCTGTAAAAAAGTAAAGGACACTGCACCAAGGACAGTAGTCCTCAACTGCCCTACCAGATAACCTCTGCTGAGGTATCTTAGACCACTCTTCAGCACACACCACATGTCCAAAATGATAAATTACGCCATGAACGCCTTCTTGCTCCCCAAACATGCTCCCAAGGGCCTAAAAATCATTTTAAAAAAAAAGGTAAAATGACAGAAAAATCTTCGAAAAAGACAACCAATAACCATTTAAAATGCGTCATGTGGCAACCGGGGTACTGACAGGCTAGGGTCCTTTTCAACCTTAAGTCATTATTTTCGGAGGGCTGGCAAGCTCTCACCATCATAAAAAGGCTTGAGTTACTAACTTGAGTATCGGAGTGTGGATGCTAGGCCACCCCGGCTTCACCTCTAACCTTTTTTTCATTGTTTTGTAGGCTTAAAATTTGTCTCAAAAGACCTTCGGCTTTTGAACCCCGGCTTCATGCTAGGTCGTTGTGTATGATGTTTCGAAGATTTGAGTAAGGTAAGGAGAGTAAGAGGCTAGTGATGACAGCGAGAGGTCAAAGGTACCCCATTTATCGTAAAAAATAAATCTATTGTTCTTGATAGATTTTTCCCTTTTCCTTTCCTCCAAAATATGTCTAAAACCCCATGTATTGTCTTGATTTATTCCACTAAGTCGGACATTTTTTAGGCTCTTTCTTAACTAGTATCCGCTAAATGGGAGGTCAACCAAAATAGAGATTTGCAATAAGTAAAATCAAGATAAAATGTTACAAAATATTCTTCTCATGTTTCACATACTCTTCAATGGAGTATTTCACTTTAGGAAGTTGTAGGAAATTTATTTTTGGAAAGCCTAACCATTGGCTATTGTTTTTCCTGCTTTGTTTAGGTTAATTTTTCCTTTATTATCCTCTTATTTTGTGGTATATGAAAAAAATTCAAAAAGAGTTGTCCTTTAAAGAGGGAAAGTAGTTTTACCATTATATGCACATGTGCACTCTTTTTATCCCTTTTATTTTCTAATAGGTCAAAAAAGAGTTGTCCTTTAAAGAGGGAAAGTAGTTTTACCATTATATGCACATGTGCACTCTTTTTATCCCTTTTATTTTCTAATAGGTCAAAAACAGTTGTGTTAAAGCATTTTGGGTTTTCTTTAACCTCACTCCTGGAAAAATAAAAAAAGGGAAAAGGACACAGAGACCCCTAACGTTTGAATAAGAGACACAAAATCCCCTAATGTTTCAAAAAAGACACCCAGGCCCCTATTTCTTAATAGTAAATTATAATTTTACCATTATACCCTTATAGCATATTAAAAAATAATTGTTCATTATCCAATTTATTTCTATATTATTAATAAAATTATGGATATAACTTCATTACCCAATTTTTCCATTTAATTTTTATCAAATTTTATCTTCAAACTAAATAAATTTAATCCATTGCTCAAAAATAAAAATATTGTTATTTTTATTATATTAATAATCAATTTAATCTATTTTTATTTTTGAGCAATGGATTAAATTTATTTAGTTTGAAGATAAATTTTGATAAAAATTAAATGGAAAAATTGGATAATGAAGTTATATTCGTAATTTTATTAATAATATAGAAATAAATTGGATAATAAATAATTATTTTTTAATATGCTATAAGGGTATAATGGTAAAATTATAATTTACTATTAAGAAATAGGGGTCTGAGTGTCTTTTTTGAAACATTAGGGGGTTTTGTGTCCCTTATTCAAACGTTAGGGGTCTCTGTGTCTTTTTCCCATAAAAAAATAACATGGATAAATAAAATAGCCGAAATGTAAATAAGTCAACATAACTCTTAGGGAATTAGCATAATTGCAATAAATAAGATAAAGATAAAATAATAGATAAATTGGTCTTGAGCTCAATTTAAAAGAATATTTTGACCCTTTTAACCATATATCTAAATTTCAATGTTTTATGTTGATTAAGTGAGTTTTTTATTTTATTGCCCTTTAATTCCAGTAGCTCAAGTGGAGGAGGAATCTTTGTTTTACATCGGTTTCTTGGCTTTATTGCCTTTTTAATCATATTTAAAGTTTGGTTCTCACACATAAACTATTTTTAATTGAGCTTATATGAGTATATACCTCTTATTACAATCATAAATAACCAAATCTAATCTAAAAAGGTAAATGTATGGTGGTATTTATATGTGTTTTAGTGAGATAAAATGGCTTTCAACTTGCAAATTCTCCAAAGATGATGTCAATGAAAGAGTTGAAATCTTTATCTTCACACAAATTTGTAGTTGCAGAAAACTTGATAGTATAGATCGATCTTAGAGCCAATATGGATACCTACAAAAGTCCATTTGACGCCCAAGTTATTATTTGTCTAAGGAAAAAAAGAAGAAATTGGCAGAATATGAGTTTTTCCTTGAAGCGGTTAATATCCTTGCAATACAAAGATTTGTTCTCTTAGAAATGGGCCTTTATTTATAGAAAATGGTTGACATAAAAGTAGGCTTTTGTTCTAAACCCTAAATCTAAAGACACTTATCATCATTTTAGATCAGTACACAAGTATATGGATTTATGTGGGGGATTTGTATGTTATTCCCTGTATGTCCATTTTTCCCCTTTTTCTTATGCTTTTGATCATGGTTTCGTTAGGTGATAGGTCTATAACAATATTGAACATAGGTCATCCTTTTGTTTTTATTTTCCTTTGTAAAATACTTATAAGAGTTCTAACCCAGATGTCTTCTTACTTGAAACAATCCTTCCTGAGTTGCTTGAAAGAGACACATGACAATAAGGATGGCAAAATGTCAGGTCGGGGCGAAGCCTGAGCCCGACCTGATCAAAAGAAATGTAAAGCCCGACCTTAAAAAAGTCCGAATACTATTTAGTTAGGGTCGGGCCGAGCCCGGCCCGAATCGGGCCAACATCGGGTCGGGCCCAACCCGACCCTACCGAAATAATTAACCCCACAATTTAATTCTCATTTTCCACCACCATTTTAACCAATTCGGTAATTACTCAACCATTTCAAACACAATCTAATCCACTTTCCACAACTATTTCAACCAATTCCACAACTATTTCAACTCCACACACAAATCAATTCTAAAATCCAACATGAAAAACACACAATGTAATAAAATTAAAAACACACAATATAATTTCACAACTATTTTACCCATACACAATTCAATTCAAGAACCCAACATAAAAAATAAAAAATAAAAAACTCATGTCTTATATAAATAAAAATACAATGCAATTAAATTAAAAACACACAATATAATTTCACAACCATTTTAGTCATACACAATTTAATTCAACAACACAACATAAAAAAAAAAACTCATGTCTTGTACAAATAAAAATACAATGTAATTAAATTAAAAACATACAATGTGTGATGTTGTGTGTGTGTGTTAACTTGTGGTAGTTTTTTTTTTTAAATAAGGTCGGGTCGGGCCGGCATTAAGCCCTACCCTAACCCTAAATTTGTTCGGGCCTTAAAATCTTGGCCCTAACCCGACCCTAAACTTGAAAATTCGGGCCAAAGTTCTAAAAATTAGGGTCGGGTCAATCGGGCCAAAAATTGGGTCGGGCTAAATTGCCAAGCCTACATGACAAGAGGTGGTTCCCTAGGGAATTGGGTACCCACAAATCTTATAAAATAAACCAATAAAATTGTCCAAAACATGTGCTTATGTGGCATAAGTTTGAACAATTAACGAAAATTTAATTGGTTAATAGTTTAAATATTTGTTTTATTTAAAATTATTTAAAATAATGTGAACTTGTTATAATATTTTTTTGAAAGTAGAAGTAAAAATATTACCACCTTTTTTTTATATAAATTACCACCCTTAATATAATGTGTGTTTACAAAAAAAATAAAATCAAAGCCTAGAACTTAGCTTAGAACGTCATCTACCAAAAATATACATACAATATATGCCATAAAAATCAATCATTTATGATATGCTAAGTTTCAGTAAAAATAATAAGAACACCCAAGTTGGAAAATTCGGAGATGTGTGGTGGAACATTGAAGAAAAGAGAAAATAGGTAACTTAAAATCATGTGATCACATAATAAAACCATGGAATGAAGGAATAAGTGTCAAACATCATGTAATTCATTAAAAATCATATGATAAAAGTCTAACTGAGGAGAACAGTTATAAACCACTTTAATACAGGGTACGGACTAGATTGAATCTTACAAATAAATAGAAAGAATTGGAAGTGATAAGATCTGATGTCACACTAGGGATGGTAATGGGGAGGAGAGGAGAGGGGAGGGGACTAATCTCTTCGTATTCATCTATGATATTTTGCGTATGTCCTCGTCCCCTCTCCATCCCCGTCAAAATTATTTAAGAGAATCTTCATCCCTTCCCCGAATAATAATAGGGGATCCCCAAGGGTCCCTAATCCCTGAATAACTAATACATTTTTTTATTTTTGATTTTGAGTTAATCATATTAAAATAAAATAAAAATTTAAATAAAAGTAAAGTTCAAAATATATCTTACATTAATATTCATTACAAAAGTCACATACACTAAATTAGTAAGTAACGCAGCATGCAAGGGATACAAACTATCATGAACAAATTAATAGGCTAATACAAAATTGTTACAAATAAAATCAAATTTAGATTCAAAATTAACTTTTCAATGGTGGCGTGGGCACTTTATAAATGTAGATTATTCCCTTTACAGCACAATAGTTAAGTCGAAGCAAATCAAGAACAAATATTAGATTAGATTAGATATTAAAATTGTGATTTGCTATGGGCAATTATAACATCTAAAAATAAATAAAAATATATTTAAGTTTAAAATATTTAATGAATATTAAAATTAAAACAAAAATTTTGGGTTAATAGAATCTGCCCTGTCTTTTTAATGTCCTAAATAAAAATTTAGGACTTTAATTAGTTAATTAGGCCTAAAAGTTTAATAATATAAATATTTTGATATTTTTTATTTTTTACCAATACTTATAATTTTATAATTTATTTACTAGTAATTTTTTTAAAAAATTAAATTAAAAATTAAAATGGGGAAATGGGTAGGGGATGAGGATTGCACCTTATCCCCGTCCTCTTTCCGAATAAGAAATTGGATAAAAAAATTTCTCATCTCTTCTCCGAATAAGAAATATCTCTTCTCCGAATAAGAAATTGGGTATAAAATTATCCTTATACCCTCTCCAAATAAAAAAAAATCTCCAAAAATACCCATTCTCGTAGAGATTTTTATCATCCCTATCTCACACTAAATCTTCAACCCCCATTAGGGATGGCAGACAAATCAGACCTGAATCGAACCCAGACAAACTCGGATGATTTAGGTCGGGTTCAACCTGTGGGCAGATATATAAAATATCCGATTAAGATATGTTTTTTTTAACCTATATGTCCGGGTTTGGTTCCGAGTACTTTTGAACCGGATTTCTAGAACCTAGACCCAGAATACAGTTTTTTGAATAACTTTTAATTATTCATTATAAATATAAAACCAAAATGTTAGGGGAAAAAAACAATCCATCCTAAAAATCTAAGCCTTACAGAGGCTTTCGCCATCCTCTAATCTTCCTCATCCCCATCATGAAAGCACCCGCCTCCTCTGATCAAGCCACGGATCTGATCCTTTTCACTTTTGTTTTATTGGGTTTCAACTTGCTGAAGCTTATAATGCATATTAGTTTTGCCAAAATAGAATAAAGAAAAAAAGCCAAGGCCGAAAGGAAGCTTGAACCGGTGGCTTATTATGAGAGCGAGTGGGCTGTGATGGTGTTAAACGAGGGGCAACTGATTGGTTTTATGTAATATGGGTGCGAAGAGGGTGTCTATCTTTATCGAGATCATGAGAGTGTTGTGTATGGTGTCGTGTGAGGAAAAGGATGAGGCTTGATGGTTAAAGTTGGCTGCTGCGCGGTGGCTGGTAGGTTCCAACGCCGTTGGCAGCGGCCAAGAGAGCTGTAATGACGAGTTGTTGAGTGATGTGAAAATGGCTGCTGTGTTTTTTTTTTTTTTTTGGTTGACATATCACGGCTTGGTGGTGTTGAAGTCCATGTGACGGCCATAAAGGGCACCAGCGACTTAGAATATCCGGATTTAAAGCCTGAGATCCGAGAACTTGGAATTTCTCGGGTTGAACCCAGTTCGGACCTGGATTTGAAAAAATCGGGTTTATACCCAGACCCGATTTAGCAAATTACTGTTTGAATCCGACATCGATAAAAGCGAATTTGAACCCAGATCCAAATTTTGCCATACTCCCTCCCACGCATAAATAATGGTTCAAGTGAGGTAAGAGTGTGAGACATCGTTTTCTTTCAAAAACTTTCAAATTTAAATAAATATCTCGATATTTGTGAATCAAGTTATTAGATTTAGGTGGTGTTTGTTTTTTTATCTGAAATCTGAATAGATCTGAATTAGTCTGAATTCTGAATAGGTCTGAATATCTGAATCTGAATAATATGTTTGTTTTTTCGTCTGAATTTCGAAAAATAAGTATTAAGTTGTTTGTTTTTTTCAACTTAAAAAGCTGAAAATATGTACTTTTACATTTGTATCCTTATTAAATTTGAATGTCAAATAAATAATATATTAAATACCACAATATTTTAACATTTATAAGTAAAACTATATTCAAGTGAATACATAATTATTTTAGAATTTTAATATATAAAATACCATAAATTTTAAATTTTATCGTATATAATATAAGAAAGAAAAAATATGGATATTTTTATGTGGGGTAAATATCTATGGGTGAGTTTTGGGATAGACATGAAAAATAAATTATAAAACAGGGATATTTTTGACATTAGCAAGTAATTGACTTAATTCAGATTTCTCCATTAAGTAAAAAGCCAAAAAAATTAGCTTATTTTATTAAGTCAAAATTATCTAAAAATTCTCATTAAGTTATAAAAACAAACACCTCTAATTAACTTAATTAATTAAGTTAAGTCACTTTAAGTTATTAAGTTAAAAAACAAACGCCACCTTAGCCTCCTTTTCAAGGTACGGTTGAAATGCTAAAAGTCTATTTTTTTCATTATTTTTGACAAAAAAAATTTGGTAAAATTTTTAAAATATACTTATTTTTATAAGTTTTTTTATTTTGGCCACAGTATCAAGATAGGTTTTTTTTTAAAAAAAATAGATTATAAAATAGGCTACAGCATCCTTTTAGAATTCTTATTATAGTCTTGACAATTATGTCTTTTTTTCCACAAACCTTATCTTTAAATCATAACCTAAATATTATATTACCACAACTACTTTTTACCTTTTATTTAATTTTGTTTAGATTTATGTATTATATTATGAATTTAATCATATTTTATATAACCAATTATAAATTCATTGGATTTTAAAATTGACTATTTTTTCACTTAGGTAATTTTGCGTAAGAAAAAGACAAGTCTAGAAAATTTACTATAACTACAGAAAAATAACGGCAACTTAAACTTTTCTCGGATTTAGTCATCACAGTTCATGTAAGAGCGTGCGGAAGCAATTTCGTTTTTTCCAATTACTAATGAGTTCACAAAAGCAGCCGGCTAATTTTGTGCCGCATGTACTGAGCAGGAATTCGTATTATACGCAAGAAAAGACAAAGAATCAGAGTTGAAAAATTGACCACAATTGAGCAGGATCGCTTGCCGCAGCCTAATAGATTAATTTTACCAGGTACTTTGTACTTACACATCTCATTCAATTACGGACTTAACACTTCAAACTCCTAACTTTACATTATCATTGCGGAGACAGGTGTAGTGATAAGTCAATAGTAGTCGATACATATGTATATTCTCAAACCACTAACAAGGTGAAGATTAGATCAGACCTTACTTATAATATAAGTCAAATAAATAATGAGTAGAACATAAAAGGACAAAGATATAAATCAAAGTTCTTAAAAAAAAAAAAAATAGCCGATATATGTGTTTAAGCTGAGGACAAAGATGGGTATAAATTGAGCTGGTCAAAAACCTTCCCATCATAGAAGCCCATTAGCCTAGTTAATTCATACATGCCAGCGGTGGAAACACTCTCATGGCCCAAGCAAGCCCCAAAATTTTTGAATTTTTTTGTTTAATAGTAAATAAATTTTTAAAATATAAATTAAAAATTGAGAAAAATATTAATAACCAGCAACTCCTAAACTTTAGAAATACATTAATAATACTCTTACTTTATGAGAAATTCTACAATATGTTGGAGGTATCACATTAATTATATAATAAGTAAATAATATTATGTCATCTGTTTATTTATTTTGAGAAACCAACATTTAAATTGTAGTTTATGTTAAATTCAAGTACACATGTCATACATCTAATGGTTGGTTGTATAACTTTTAATGTACCATAAACTTTCCCTTATTATTTTACTTTTATTTTCATAAAAGTAAATTACCGGATCTTTTTTTTTTCCATGAAAGAGTCGAACTGTACCTCAAGTCCTTAGATGCAAAATTAGCATACTGATCTTCTATTTATTTTTTTAAGTTCATTTCACATGACATAACTAAACGTAATATTTAATTTGCTTCTCAAGTTTTTTAATTCTCTCCAACAATGGCCAAGGATCCAAGGTTTGCTTTCTTTGTCAACATTCGAGGTGTGCTTTCAATGTTTGCTTTCTTCATCTTTTTTTTTTTCGTTTATATTATTTGTACATATTTCTTTTAATTCTTATCATTTAATAAGTAATCTTCCATTTTGAACTTTTAATTTATACTTTTAAGCAAATTTGTTGTGTTAATTGATGAATTATATCAGTTACTTTAGTATTAAGATTATGGCATTGTTAATTTATTAACTATAGTTATTAATTTTAAGGCATAAGTTCATTTTTAATATATGGTTGAATTAGATGGTGTAATAAAGTTAGTATGAATTTTCATTAATTTAATATCTGAATAACATATTTTTTTATATGCATTTTGACAACACTTAATGAATGGAAAAGCTTGCTCTAAAGTCAAGTATTATCTCAAGCTTATATTGTTAGTGCAATAATTAATCTCAATTAATGTGGGATGTTTTCTCTATTACCCTCTATCACGTGCAAGCCGATCTTTTCATCTAGTTCATGTCATATACTAAGGTAGTGTAATCTCATTCAGGCATGAATCTGACTCTTATACCTTATAGAAGTTAATGGACTTAACTCGTACTAAAAAATTAGCTCATAAGTTTAGGGTTGCCCAAAGATCCAAGCACTACTTTAAGACAATGTAGGATAGTTTTGCTATCACTTCCTATCATGAACAAGTTAGTTTTTGCCTAGTTCTTATCAGGTGGTAAGGTAGTGTAGATCTTTTTGTATATAAATCTATCTCTAATACTATGTAGAATTTTGTAGGCTTAGTTTTTGAGATAACTTTTTATTATAAATTAAGCCATGGACTTCTATATGATATCAAAATCAAACTCATGCACTAATGAATTAGATAGGGCAAAAATATGAGTTTGCACTTGCCACTAGGGGTGGCAAAAAAGCAGGTTTTTTGTACATTTGCCATTACAATGATAAATTGGCTCAAAGTCACGAGATTATCGGTAAAAATTTATAAAAACATAATGTGAATTTGATCTAAATTAAAGTACTAGTTTCTTGCTTTGATTTTGGTCCGCTTGATAAAAATGAGAATATAGCCCAACAAAGCTAGAACTATAGTCTCATTAGATCGAAGTAAGAGGTCTTGATAAGTTACTCATGAGCTCCCAAGTGTCTCACAGGATGTCATATTCTTAAATTGGATAATCACTTTCGCATTATTATAAGTTATAGATAATGTAAATTAGCACCTGTCCAAAATCTGGAGAATTCTAACTCAACCATAAGATCTATGAGTGGACTCATTATATGCTAAGAGGGAATCTAAGTCAACTCTAACATTCTCACCAATAGAGATGGCTAATGGGTCGAACGGCACGTGGCACGATACATGTCCGTACAACATGGCACGACACGAGCAAGTTTCGGTGCGGCACGCGGTACGACACGGTACACTCGTGGGCCTTTGAAATTTAAGCACATGGGCCTTAAAAGCACGGCACGATTAGAGATGGACTAAGCACGGCACAAGAAAAAACCCGCAATAAACACATTTTATTTTTTAATAAAAGTAAATTTAAAATTTTATGATTTTACAAACAACGTGATTTGAATTTTTTTAAATTCATTTGATTATTAGTTTTTAAAAATTTCAATATTTGATTTATATTTGTAATTTATTGATTTTAATGAATAAAATTATAAATATCATGATTTTAAAAAATGCATTAATATTGTTGTGAACTATGATTTATGACTCTATATAAGTCCAAGTTAATAATTAAGTTAACGCTTAAGAAAAATTTATTATATTATTGTTATTGTTGTTAAGTATTAAAAAAAATTCTAATACTATAAGGTCAAACTTAGTAATTGATATTACATTCTCTTACTATTATTATTTTATTATTATTAAATATGGACTTGAGTTTTGAATTTTCAATTCTATTAAATTTGAATGAGGTATGGAGATAAAAAAAAAGTATATAAACTTGAAAACAGATATGCCAATAGCTTGGCATGCCCTCTTAAAAAATTAGAAAAAAAAGAAAAAAAAAACTTATTGAGCTTTTCTTCTTAGGCACGGCACGGTACAACCTACGACACGACACGACACGACATGTGTACCAGACTGGGCCTAAGCAAAAAATATTAGGCACAACATTGCATGGCATGAAACACATAGTGGCCACGGCACGGTACGAGCACAAACACACATATGCCTTGCTAGCACGGCCCATTGACCATCTCTACTCACCAATAAAAATATCAAAAAAACTAGTAATAAAATCTTTTGAAGAATCATAGAAGCAACATAGGTCTGATTGTTAATCTAAGCTATAAAAAATGAAGATCTCAAGCAAAAACTTAGAATCTCACCATTCAAACACTGAATTGACAACAGATCAAAGAATTTTTCGGTTCAATTGAACTTACATAGTTTGCAAATGGCAAAATGGTCATTAAACTAAATTTGAAATTGAGATACAAATGCTGTAATATAAATATTAAATCTAAAATCTACTCCCACAAATATTTAAGGAAACATTAATCATGGGAGATTACTAGTTTCTCTCTTCATGAAATCACTATTTACGTACCAAGCTATTTTTAAAATACCTCATAACCCTCTTGGAAGAACTTTAAAAGAAGAAGAGGGGTAAATGAGTCATTTGGTTGATATTAGCTCTTGGCAATATAAAATATGCATTAACTATTAAAAAAATATTTTTCAAAAATACATTTTTTGCAATCTATGTGAAAAGTAAATATGCATTTAAGGTTGAAATATTTTAAAAAATTTTTTATTTTGTATTTTTATTTATTATTATTTTAGTTTATAAATAATAAAAATAGATTAAAATAAATAAAAAATAAGAATAGGGATAAGGATATCTACACCCTCAAAGTTTGGGAAAAAGTCACCAACACCCTCAAGTTTTCAAAAAAGGACACAAAGATCCTCTTTTGACCATAATGCCCCTTACTTCTATTATCCGAAAAAAGGACTCTATAATATAAAATTAAAATAAATATAATAATATATGCATTTGAAAATAATTTCAATATTTAAAAAATATTTTAATATTTTACAATGTATTAGCTATATTTTATTATATTATAAATTTTATGATAAATAGAATCTGTCTCTTATACACATCTAAATATTTTAATATTTTACAATGTATTAGCTATATTTTATTATATTATAAATTTTATGATAAATAGAATCTGTCTCTTATACACATCTAAATATTTTAATATTTTACAATGTATTAGCTATATTTTATTATATTATAAATTTTATGATAAATAGAATCTGTCTCTTATACACATCTAAATATTTTAATATTTTACAATGTATTAGCTATATTTTATTATATTATAAATTTTATGATAAATAGAATCTGTCTCTTATACACATCTAAATATTTTAATATTTTACAATGTATTAGCTATATTTTATTATATTATAAATTTTATGATAAATAGAATCTGTCTCTTATACACATCTAAATATTTTAATATTTTACAATGTATTAGCTATATTTTATTATATTATAAATTTTATGATAAATAGAATCTGTCTCTTATACACATCTAAATATTTTAATATTTTACAATGTATTAGCTATATTTTATTATATTATAAATTTTATGATAAATAGAATCTGTCTCTTATACACATCTAAATATTTTAATATTTTACAATGTATTAGCTATATTTTATTATATTATAAATTTTATGATAAATAGAATCTGTCTCTTATACACATCTAAATATTTTAATATTTTACAATGTATTAGCTATATTTTATTATATTATAAATTTTATGATAAATAGAATCTGTCTCTTATACACATCTAAATATTTTAATATTTTACAATGTATTAGCTATATTTTATTATATTATAAATTTTATGATAAATAGAATCTGTCTCTTATACACATCTAAATATTTTAATATTTTACAATGTATTAGCTATATTTTATTATATTATAAATTTTATGATAAATAGAATCTGTCTCTTATACACATCTAAATATTTTAATATTTTACAATGTATTAGCTATATTTTATTATATTATAAATTTTATGATAAATAGAATCTGTCTCTTATACACATCTAAATATTTTAATATTTTACAATGTATTAGCTATATTTTATTATATTATAAATTTTATGATAAATAGAATCTGTCTCTTATACACATCTAAATATTTTAATATTTTACAATGTATTAGCTATATTTTATTATATTATAAATTTTATGATAAATAGAATCTGTCTCTTATACACATCTAAATATTTTAATATTTTACAATGTATTAGCTATATTTTATTATATTATAAATTTTATGATAAATAGAATCTGTCTCTTATACACATCTAAATATTTTAATATTTTACAATGTATTAGCTATATTTTATTATATTATAAATTTTATGATAAATAGAATCTGTCTCTTATACACATCTAAATATTTTAATATTTTACAATGTATTAGCTATATTTTATTATATTATAAATTTTATGATAAATAGAATCTGTCTCTTATACACATCTAAATATTTTAATATTTTACAATGTATTAGCTATATTTTATTATATTATAAATTTTATGATAAATAGAATCTGTCTCTTATACACATCTAAATATTTTAATATTTTACAATGTATTAGCTATATTTTATTATATTATAAATTTTATGATAAATAGAATCTGTCTCTTATACACATCTAAATATTTTAATATTTTACAATGTATTAGCTATATTTTATTATATTATAAATTTTATGATAAATAGAATCTGTCTCTTATACACATCTAAATATTTTAATATTTTACAATGTATTAGCTATATTTTATTATATTATAAATTTTATGATAAATAGAATCTGTCTCTTATACACATCTAAATATTTTAATATTTTACAATGTATTAGCTATATTTTATTATATTATAAATTTTATGATAAATAGAATCTGTCTCTTATACACATCTAAATATTTTAATATTTTACAATGTATTAGCTATATTTTATTATATTATAAATTTTATGATAAATAGAATCTGTCTCTTATACACATCTAAATATTTTAATATTTTACAATGTATTAGCTATATTTTATTATATTATAAATTTTATGATAAATAGAATCTGTCTCTTATACACATCTAAATATTTTAATATTTTACAATGTATTAGCTATATTTTATTATATTATAAATTTTATGATAAATAGAATCTGTCTCTTATACACATCTAAATATTTTAATATTTTACAATGTATTAGCTATATTTTATTATATTATAAATTTTATGATAAATAGAATCTGTCTCTTATACACATCTAAATATTTTAATATTTTACAATGTATTAGCTATATTTTATTATATTATAAATTTTATGATAAATAGAATAATGATATTAAAATAAACGTATTAAAATTTAAATTGTTTTGAATAATAATGTAAAATAATAATTTTTAATTATAAAATGTATTTAATGCAAATATTTTATTTAAAATCCTACAATAAATAAAAATATTTTATTAAAACAAGTATAATAATTTACGTATTTAAATTTACTAAAATATTAAAATATTATTTTATAAAAGTAAAGGGTATAATGGTTAAAAGGGAGTTTTAGTGTCCTTTTAAATAATTGAAGGCGTTGGATACCATTTTTCTAGATCTTGGGGGTGTAGATAGCCTTTTCCAGTAAGAATAAGAAATATCAATTAAATAATTCAAATAAAAATAAATTAGTATTTTAAAAATTTTAATTTATTTAATTTATCAAATTTATAAGAAATATGAATAAAATATATTTTAAATAATGATAATATTATAAAATTATGATGTTAAAATGGTTGATGGGTATTTAAAAAAAAAAGAAAAATAAGTCATGGTTATTGAATATAAGTAAGGAGATATGCCTTTTCTATCTCATATTTATATTAAAGAGTAATTTCCATTATCTTGAACGTCAGTTAGTTCTTCTTAACCCGATAACTCTTGTGGACTTGAGGTCCAATGGAGTTAGGCCCTTGGGCTTGAGTATTAGATTCATTTTAATAAATGACCAAGCATCATCATAAACCGCAAAATCAATATTCACATCTCAACACTAAGAGGTTGTTTGTTACCAATGGGAGAAGTCTTGTATTTACAATATTAAGTATAAAGATTCGAATCTCATAAGAGTATTATGGAAGTTAGTTTCAGTTTTTTCTTAATTATCAACTAATTGAGTGGAGACAATCTCTCCCTTACGAAATGTGAGTGGAGTAGGCACCCCTCGAATATTAGAGAGGATTTAAAGTATTTGAGCAAGTGTTTCAGTGGGTTAATGTATGGTGGTAGTCCCAGTTATTTAGTACAATGTAATATCAATAACAATCTGTGTATAACATAATTAAAAAAAAAAGGTTGTTTGTTAAATGTCTGAAGTCTGAAATTTTATTAATTTAATATATTTTTTCAAATATATTTGTTTATTTTGTGAAACTTATATTTGATTTTCAAACATTTACATTTGAATAGAAAAAGTAAATTTTTGTGACTTTTATATGAATGAAAAAGTCTTAATAACAAGTAAATATTATATTCCAAAAATGTCTTTGTAAAATAATTTATTTTCTAAACTATAAAATTTAATCCTCTTTTTTGTGTTAATATATAAGGACATAAATATCAAATAACTAAATTTAAAAATTTTTTATTCTGAAAACAAATAAGATGTCATTTTTATTCATATATTTAAAAAAGAAAAACAAACATGTCATTCATATTTTCGTAATCAGACCTATTCAGACTTTAGAAAAATTTAAACCCATTTAAATTTTAGATAAAAAAACAAACGCTGCCACTCCAATAAAGGGTGTGTTGCTGCTTTACAACTAATATAGTTATCCAAAACTACAAATTGACCATTAAAAAGGTAAAACGTAAACTATTCGAAGCTTGAAGATTTTTTTTTTCTATTGAATAATGTGATTTGCCCATTGCATAAATTTGTTGAAGCAATAAGAAGTTATTTGATTTGGAATGAGCAAACGAAGTGCTCTATTCCGACTGGCATTTATTAGCTAGACTTTTGGAGTGTACGTGTCTCATGATATCCTGAAGTAGGAGTGTGATGTTGAGGTGAGAAGATCCACCTTCTTGGATAGCCATCTTTGCCATCTTTGCAAGATTTAAAGCTCTGTTCCTTCTTTCTTCTCCGTCATTCCCTTCATCCATCAACCTTTCAACGGCATTCTTGACATCATCTCTCTTTACCAATATACCAATATTTTGTTCCTCTCCCCATGTCATTGGATTTTCCACCCCAATTTTGACACCAATTTTTAGTACGTGCACAGCAAGTTTCTCATTTGTAAATTGGTCTGCGAAAAGCGGCCATGTTAGTAATGGCAGGCCGGCACACACACCTTCCAGTGTTGAATTCCAACCACAGTGTGTTAAGAATCCTCCAACTGAAGGGTGAGATAATATTAGCACTTGCGGAGCCCAACCCCATATGACAAGGCCTCTTCCTTTGATCCTCTCCTCAAAGCCATCCTCTACAACCCATTTCTTCAATTCTTTTGATGTTTCTCCTTCTCTAATCACCCAAATGAATGGCCTATTTGATGCTTCTAAGCCTAACCCAAGTTCCATCATTTGCGAAGGAATCAGATTACACATACTTCCAAGGCAAGCATAAACTACAGATTTGGGATCTTTTGAATCAAGCCACTTCAAGCATTTATGTTCATCAAGTGATGATGTGTTACCTCTTTGAGCCTTATCCGAGTACTCCTTGTTGCCCAGTGAAACCGGACCAATACACCATGCTTTGTCACGACTTATTTTCTTGTATTCTTTAACATAAGCTGGTTCCAATTCTTCGAAACTATTTATGATCACTCCATTTATGGCCAGAGTGGCTGCACCAATTTTATATTCAAATGCTTTGAATTTCTGACCCTGAGTAGAATCTACCTGCTTCTTTGTCAATTCAATTTTATCAGGCAAACCTGGCACAGAAAAGTACTCTGACTCTGAGCTGATACTCTCAAGAAATTTGGTGGCGAATATATTGTTGAAGCACATGACACTGAAGCAACATGTTCCGTGAAAAGCAATCCTTGGAACGTTGAACTTGCCAGCAATTTGTGCTGTATACGGCAGACACACATCAGAGATTATGCAATTTGGCTGTGGCTTCAGCTGCCCAAATAATTTTTGAACAGGCTCTAGTAGCTTGTCAGCTGCTGTGAAGAAATCCAAGGCTAAGTCTAGTGATGGCAACATGTCCATGTTCTCACATCCTTGAGGTAAGCCATCTTCTAAATTGGGTAACTGGGTTTTGATTATGTGGATTTGCAGTCCGGATTCAATGGCTCGAGCAAGAGTTCCATGGAACCTGGCTGCATTAAGTGGTGTGGTAAAAATTGTGATAATAACGCCGCGCTGTGCTAGTAGCCTAGCTATGTCTATCATAGGGATCATGTGCCCCTGCGACATGAAAGGAAACAGAACAAAGTGAAGCTGGCTTGCTTTATCCATTGCAATTTTCCTCAAGTGGGTAAACAGTAATGTAGCTTAGATTTGAGAAACTCATTTGTTGCAAACTCACGATGATTAATGATATAAGCAACTGTGTCTTCAATTGCCAGCTTTTTCCTAGCTGCTGATGTAATGGCATAGATAAGCAATTTCGTTTGTCGAATAAGAATGTGGTTCACAAACGCAGCTAGGAGAAAGCCAGCTGGCATAATTCAAGTCAAGAGTGCGACTGTGCGAGTGCGTCTCGACTAAAGATAAGACAGAACGATAACAGCAAGAGATTAATTCTACAAGATGCTTTATTCTCACCGACTCATCATGAAGAACTTTAATAGTGGTTACTTTACATTATCACTGAGGATTATCAATGAGGAGGCCTATATTTACTTTACTTTACTTTACATTATATTATTTAAAATGATTTTGTAATTAAGAATCTTTTACTTTAACATAGTTAGGACAAAATTAAATATAGGATTCCGATCCAGAGCTGAATTTTTGCTCAACTTTGAAGTATTATTTTGCTCTTTTTCTTAATTTTCTCTTACCTAATAAAACGTACTTTTTATAACTTATCATTAATTTTCTCACACAAAGCACAAAACTGATTGAACATCTAATTTCTTTTCCTTTTTCTTTTCTAAATTTTTCTTTTCATCAACTCTTTACAACATCTGTGTTTTTTTTAGTTGATCATTTGGTGTTGATGGCACTATCTCGAAATCTCATTGTTTGTTATTTTTTCTATTCAATTCTTCAATTTAATTATCCATTTCATGGTTATGCAACCCAAAAAGTCGACTCCATGATCAATTTTTGTGGTCTTAACATGCATTTGTGTAAAAACAGTTCTTAGATGTATTTCGTGCCTGCCACATGTTTGGTAAAAGTTCTCGCCGAAAAAACAGAGTGAGTCATAATTTTAATACTTATTTTGATTCAGGTCATATGAAGTGTTGCAAAGTGAGATTGTTGACAGAGAGAAGCATTAATGAGGAAATTGTTTTGAATGAAGCAATTGGTATCTCAAATACCACCAAAGTATTTTAAGAGATAGTGGATCCAAAGAGAAGATGAGGCATGCTTGTCAAATACTAATGTATTCTTAGTTGTTGGTTTTTAGCTTTGGCTGGGGATGTTATGTACATGCCATGCTTGTCATTTTTATTGTATAGAATAAATAAAATAAAGGGAAAATGTAATGATTTTATTGTGTACAATTATAATCTAGTAATTATACTATTTTAGATGTTTGTTGACATCTGAAGTTCAATTTCTGTATAAAGTTTGTTCTAAATCTGAAATGTTATGTTTCTGAAATAGCTTTCAATTGAGCTGAGTTGTGCTTGTTCAAAACAATAAAATGTGAAATTGCATGAGTGCATCAAATGTAAGAATGTGTATCCATGAAGTTTAAAACCTACATAAACTTTAGCATCTGTCAATATACATAATATATGAATTCAATCTAACAAAACTTTAAATCAATTAACTCACCAATTAAAATGTAAAAGGCAAAAAGTGAAATAGGCGTAAACTTATCTTGAAAACCATACTACAATAGCAAATGCATTACTCATAATAATTTTCTTCAGTTAATCTTTAAAATTAAAAATTCAGCACTAGTAAAAGAAACAATATGTCATTCATTTATGAAATTTCATTAAGACAAACCATTACTATTTGAAGCTTGAGAGTCTTGAAATGTAAATGAAAATCCTATTAAGTTTTTGATGAAACAAATCTTGAAAGCTGGTCTGCTGAGATTGTTCATAAGGGAGACGTGGCACCAAATTACGCACATTATAACATTGTGGCGGTTGCTCCAACTAGAAGAACAGTATAAAACAACTCTCGTAATATGTTAAAAAATTAAATAAATATCAATATTCAAAATTAAAAAAATGATCAAAAGTACTTACTGAATATGGATGGAGCACCATTGATGAAGGAAGAGTGCTATTAACTATATAAACAGATTGAATATGTGCTTACAAGCATTTAACTCAATTAATCATTCATTTGGATTATTTATTTAAAAAAATATTTTAAAAAATTGGTTTGATGAATAAGATAACTATATCACCCGAGACATTTGAGAGTGCAACTAACGAATAGATAATTTCCTTTTCTTTGCTAACGCAATCTCTAAACCACTCTTAAATTTACGTCTTCCTTGAGATGTCTCTTTCGTTTTTAGCCATTTTCCTTTGGCAATAATCACATTTTTGTTGACCATCCATTTTAATACTGCTTGCGGGTTTAACAAGAGGAGAGTTCTAAATTTTTTCATTTTTATTACCATCCATTTCTAAACTCAATAGGTCTTCAATCAGCCTTGCCAATTTAATTTCATGTTCATTTGCTAACTTGTGTGTTTTTTTTTCACTCACAGAAGCTCTACTTGAAATCTTGGTGAAGGTGGAACACAAAACTCTATATCTACATGTCTGCTGCAATTTAGAATCGAAAAATGCTAAAGAGAGAGAATAACGAGAGAAAGACGAGAGAAAATGTATTGAAAAGGAGAGAGAAAGTGGACTGGGTAGAGAGAGAAAGTAAAATTCTCTCATTTTCTCTTGTCTTTCTCTCGTTTTTCTCTCTCTTTAGCATTACTCTTTAGAATCAGCTTGAATTTCACGCCCATGCATGTCTTGAATAGCTTTAGCTCTTGCTTATTTTGTCCATTTTTTTAAGATGCACTACTACAAAATTGGTCTTTAATGACGGTTTTAAAAGACATAAGATGACGGTTTTAAAACCGTCATCTTAGGCAACGACATTAAAGGGGGTATATTTTTTATGACGGTTCAAAAACCGTCATTAAATGACCACTTATAATGACGGTTATTTTAAAAAACCGTCATTATATGCCATGGATACGTAATATTTAATGACGGTTTTTTCCTAAAAACCGTCATTAAATGTGTATTTATAATGACGGTTATTTTACTAAACAGTCATTATTTGTTATTTATACTAGAGATTTAATGACCGTTTTTAGGAAAGAACTGTCATTAAAAATAAACATTTAATGACGGTTTTTAGGAAAAAAACCGACATTAAATGTTTATTTTTTAAAATTTTTTATGATGATTTTTTTAAGTACTCGTCATTAAATTACTATTTTTACATGACGGTTTTTATATAAAACAGTCATCTTATATCATGTTTTGCTACTTTTTATGACTGTTTATCAATTTATAACGATGGCTTTTATAGAACCGTCATATTTGATGTTATCTAAAAAAAAAATTATTACAAGCATGCTTTAATTGTGATTTTCTATTTAACAAATATATTTTTACAATTACGTTTTTACAAACTATATCATATACAAAATATTGCTTTACAAAAATCTTAGATGTATAATCCTTCATACATCCTCAACAAAATGTAATACATTGAAATTCTTACAAATACTCTTCCAATATAACAAAATCAACTACTAACTAAGAAAATTCTCATGCTCTTTTGTAGAGAACTTTGACAATCCTTCATCTTCAACAAAATACTAGCTCTTCCACATGTAATCTAGCTACCACATCTAAATTCTCATCAAGTCTTCATATGTAATATTTTCAAAAAAATTATGCAGCTGCTAGGGACCTACGACATTATTTACAAAGAAAGAAAAAATAAATATATCAAGCTCATTTATTACAAGTTGTAGTTTAATCATGATAAGTTGTAGTATCTAGTACTATTAGAGACTGACCTTGAATTATCAATCAATTAATTTTCATATGTAGCAGCAAGTTGCCATGTATACCTAGCCCACTCGCATCTCACCTCGTCAATCTCCCTTTGAGTGTAGCTTTGTATCTTAACAAACTATAAAGTGAAAAATATATAAATTATTTTGTGGGGAAAATAAATAAATATTTGATAACAAATTGCCAATACCTTTTCTGGAATAGAGACATTAGTATTAGCCACAATATCCCACATATATTTCATCACATAATATCCGCAATGCTCAACATATTTGGGTTGACGAGGACACTACAAAAGAGAAAGTAATAGATTTAAGTTACACAATGATCAAATTCATGCAATAATAAATTATAAATCTCATATACAAAATATTATGAATTTGAATTTAAGACTAATGTTCCTTACTTTCATTGGTTTCCATATGCAATGCTTCCGATTAATTTTTCCATGTGCCGTGCTAAACATTCTCAATGAACTTAATTTCAAAAATTACAAAGCATATATTAGAAAATAATATAAAGAAAATACAAGCTAAAAAGTACAATTTTTTAACATACCTATTAATAAGCTCTTTCAAGTTTTGACGCGGATCATGACCAATTGAATCAAAAAAATAACATTGGCCTTCATATGAATCAATAACAGTCAACATCCAATGTGCTCTGCGTGCAATCTACTTATCATTGTAAAATTCCAAATATCATAACAATCTTATTCACTTTGAATGTATAACTTACGATTCATTATATGGAAAAATGATAAGTTGCGTTGGATCGATCGATTCCATTATATCTCCAAGCTTTTTGGCCTTTTCCTCACTGTCATGGGCACTCCCATTTGCAAAAAATTCTGGATCAACAAACTTGAACCCTTTTTCCAAATTGCATCTCTTTATATTCTCAAATAGCAGCCTGTGCAAGACATAATACAGAAATAATATACACTCTTACATCTATACATAGCAATATTAGAAATTTGGAATAACACATCACCTCATATACAATTTTATGACACTAACTGATGTTTGTTCCATTCTACAAAATTGTAGAATATCATCCCTACCAAGAAACATCATTTCAGTTGTAGAAGCAAACATATTTGGATCAAAATTGATTATAATGGATCCGGAGGGGTGCATCACATTCTTAGCAAATGAAAAAAGACTTTTCACAATTGGAGGCATACTCGAACTTGCTACATCTTGAGAAACAAACTTTGATACCTAATATTAAAAAAAAATCAATTAAACACAAAATAATAATCTACTTATTTGAATATATGGCATAATGAAATAATTTACCTCGTTGTTACTTGTAATAACAAATTTTTTAGGCCAAGCCATGATAGATCCAATAGCATGGCTTACAAGTATAGTGATAGATCCAATAGCATGGCTTACAAGTATAAGCTCATCACGAACCGGTCGAGGTAAGATAGCATTTTTTTGGAATGCAACATCAATAGACACACGTACATCAGTAGATGCAAGTGGTATGCCATGCACGGTTGCATTTGGTTCATTATCCATAAACACCGTTCCTTGAGCCACTATGTTAAGGTCATCGCCTAATGCCAACTTACAAAAAGTCCCCTGTAATAAAAGGTAATAAACCAACAAATAAATTATTGAATAACTTAATCTTTCATAAAACAGCTGCAAAAAATAGACAACACTGTAGTAAAATAAAGTTATGTTAATATAACTATTGTTACTTATACGTTGTCACAAAAAGTAAGGATTTTGCTTTTGTTTTGCACGCAAAATAACATAACGTTTAGTACAAAACAGCAGCCAAAATAGCAAAAGAATGGTGTTGTTTTTTACTGCTCTTTTGGAAAAAGCAACATAACTCAAAGTATAAAACAACAACAAAAATAACAGTAAAATAAAGGTATATTTTTTATTGTTTTGAAAAAAAACAGTAGCATGATTTTTACTACAAGAAACCAGTAAAATAAAGTTATTTTTGTTGTTGTTTTACAACAAAACGACATGATTTTTACTACAAAATGGTAGTAAGAACAACAATAAAATAAACAACTATTTTTGCTACTCCAGACCAACAATAAGAGCAGTAGTAATATAAAGCTATTTTTGCTGCTGTTTACAAAAAGTAGCTTGATTTTCACTACGAAATAACAACAAAATAGCAGTAACATAAAGATATCTTCCACTTATGTTTCGCAGAAAAACAACATTATTTTTCTCTTGACAAAACAGCTGCAGAAATGACAATAAAATAAACTATTTTTACTATTGTATCTCCTGTAAAGTTTACTGTAAAAATAGTAAAAAATAATAAACAGTAAAATGTACCTTTGATAACCTTGCAATTGGTGTGGATTGGTCCTTTGCGACAGGCCTACTCTGATCTTGTCTTTCGCCTAGATCTGAACAACTATCTCGGTCAGATTGTAGTCGATTTGGTGGAAATTGAGAATCATTGAATTCCTTCATGAATTCCTTTCTAAATTCTATCATTCTCTGCGTGACAATCTTATCCACTTTCTCTTCGACAATATTCTCTATATCAATTGCTATAGATTTACGTTTCGCCCTTCCAAAATATGATGTTATCGTCACTCCATCACCAGTAGCTTGTACTCGACCTGGATGTTCTGGTTTCTCCAAAGCCATAGTGAGAATATCCTCACCCGGTTGAAATGAAATTTCTCCATCAGCAACTTGTTTCTTTAAATCAGTCTACAAAGACAAAAAATTCAGGAACTTATAATATATTTACCATAATCTTATGAGTCAAATACTATGTAAAAAATATAAACTTACTATTTTCTCAACCTTTTCTTTAACATCCTGACTTCTAAATTCACCATTCTTTATTTTTCGAGCTTCAACCCATAAGTTTTCTCGTGGTACAGGGGCATAAACACCAATTGCTCATTGCTACAATAAATTATGTTGTTAGTTAGTTCACCTAATGCAACAAAGTTGGAATAAGAAATAAGGAAAGTAAGAATATATAAAAAGTAAATTACAATTCGTTCTTCTAAGCCAACATATCCTCCTTTAGAAAGACCATGATTTAGAGTGACTTTATTGCGCCGTTCTGTCTGAGATTCACTAAGATTCTGCATTATCAAGTTAACCAAAAAACATCATACATTAAGAACAAAAGTTATGATACAATAAAGTAGTTATATGAAAATATGACACATAATAGTATTTCATAACCTTAAACTCTACTGATTTCCTGGACTCAACAAATTGGTTCCAATCTTCTTGAGGAATTGAACCCCATTCTTGGCCGGTTGGGGGATGTCTCAAGAGTTCAGGTTCATCTATATGCTCTTTTACATATGCTGTGAGCTTATACTTAAATGTCTTCCAAGTCTTGTTAAATTTCAGCATAATGAATCTTTTTCTATCTTTACCAACATCAAATTTTTTCTTCATGAAAATGATCATAATTAATAAATTAGAAATTTTTTATTATTAAATTAGTAATTTCTGAATTATTTATGAAAAAAATTATAAATGTTAGCATACGTACCATAACACATGCCCATAACTTGTTTTTAACTTCTATTGGTACTTTTTTCCAAGTTGTATACATAATCGGAACCAAAGATCGAGACCAAACCCCAACCATACTACTCAATTTTGGTCGCATCTTACCTATTGGTTGTCCTTTGTAGTTAAAGTTAACTTGGAACTTCTTCCCATTGCTTGTACCCTTTACAATTTTAGGCATCATGGTTGGACCTCTTTTCTTCCTCTCATTCGTTCCTAAAGTATAGGCATCATCATCTTGAGGAATATTTGAAGAATCCATTTAAGCCTGTAACTTAAACATGATTAGTAAACCATAGAAGAAATAATCAAGAAAATGATTTCACAAGAAAATAATATGAACAAAATTTCATAAAGTTTTCTTTATAACTAAGTGCTCACAATCATATTTAAAATAGGCTAAATTAGGCTCTTCCTTTCTATCAAATGAGAGGCAATCTGCTACTCAAAGCTTGTTGGTTCATAAAATGGTCATATAAGCCATCTTCATCGACATCATCCTTTGCAACATTTATAGAAGGCTCTAAAACAATTGACCATCTAGGATCAAGTTGGTCTTCAACATAGAACACTTGTTTTGCTTGCGATGCTAGAATGAATGGATCATTTTTATGCTCTGTTCTTTGAAGATCAACTAGAGTAAACCCAAACTTATCTACTTTGATACCATAGCTACTTTTAACCCAATCACATCAAAACACTGGAATTCTAAACTGATGGTAGTCCAACTCTCATATCTCTTGAATAATGCCATAGAAAGTCATATCCGAATAGACTGGATTATTATCTTTAGCACTTGAGATTTGTAAAGCCTTGGCCATTAAAGTGACCCCACTATTTTGAACAACTCGTGCATCATCCAATTCCTTTGTGTAAAATCGGCAATCATTTATGACATATCCAGAATACTTTATTACTTCTAAACGAGGCCCTTGTGCTATCCACCTCAGTGATTCGGAAATGCCGTGACTTGAACTATTCAATTGTTGTTCAACCTTGGTGCAATAAAAGAACATATATTGTCAAAATTAACCAAACATAGAAAAAACAAACATAATGGAAATCTTAATTCATTAATCAACAAGTAATTACCTTAAGGCGTAACCAGCCAATAAACGTTTTACTATGCTCATCGTGCAATCATTTTTCTCTTTTAGACTTTATGGCGTGTAACTCCTTCAAATATTCAAAGTGCTCACCAATACAATAGTTTAGACATATTACTTCATTTTAGAAAAAATAAAATAAAATAAATGATAGTAATTGAAAACATAATACAAAACAGTTACTCGATATAAGGTTGAACATCATTTGTGTTTGCTAGAACATAAAGATGTGCTTGCTGCCATTAGTGAAAAGGCACAGTCTCAAGTTTACCTCCTAAAAGAGGATAGCCCATATTTGAATAGTCAAATGCAGCATTTTTTCTAAATGGAAGTCCGACTGCATCTACATTAGATAAATACTCTGAGCAAAACTCAACAGCTTCTTCAGCAATGTATTCTTCAGCTATAAAACCCTCTGGTCTATTACGGTTCCTGACATACCCCTTTAACTTTTTCATGTCTCTTTCGAATGGGTACATCCATCGTAAATAAACCGGCCCACAAAGTTTAACTTCTCGAACAAGATGTACCATCAAATGAACCATGACATCAAAAAAGGCTGGAAGAAAATGCATCTCAAGCGAGCATACCGTTTCAACCACATCAGCTTGTAGTTAATCAAGTGCAGCCATATTTACAACCTTACTACACAATGAATTGAAAAAAAAAACACACTCTCATTATAACTTTTTTAACGTGATCTGGTAGTAATGCCTTTATAGCCACGGGCAACAACTGTTGCATCAAAATATGACAGTCATGAGATTTTATACCGTACAACTTTAGATCTTGCATTGACACACGATTTCTTATGTTTGAAGAGTAACCATCAGGGGCCTTTCTCTCAGATAATGTTTTACAAAATCTAATTTTCTCTTCCTTACTTAATGTGAAAGATGCTGCAGGTAACTTAGTTCTCCCATTTTCAGTTATAGGGTCCAATTCAGTCCGCATATTCAATGGTTTAAGATCCATACGAGCTACAAGTCCATCTTTTGTTTTTCCTTCTATGCCAAGCAATGTACCGACAATACTCTCACATACATTCTTCTCAATATGCATAACATCAAGCACATGCTGAACATAAAGATACTTCCAGTATTCAAGGTCAAAGAATATAGACTTTTTCTTCCAATAACTTTGTGAAACCGAACATTTTCCATTTTGCTTTCCCCATGTAACGTTCAACCTATCCACTTTTGCTAGAACTTTCACTCCATTTAATGGTTCGGGTGTTATTTTATATTCGGGAAGACCGTTAAATTCTTTTACCATATCACGATACGGGTGTGATCATGATAAAAATCTTCTATGCCTCATGAAAGAAATCTTTTTACTATGTTGTAACCGAATAGAACATGTTTTTTTCTCCACATATCGGACAAGCTTTACAGCCCTTTACAGTACAACCAGTTAAGTTCCCATAAGCTAGAAAATCACTAATTGTCCATAAAAGAATAGCTTTTAAGTTGAAAGATTGTTGTCGGTATGCATCATAAACATCAACTCCCACCTCCCATAACAATCTCAGATCATCGATCAATGGTGCTAAGTACACATCAATATCATTGCCGGGTTGTTTAGGACCCAATATCAACAAGGTTAACATTAAAACTTTCTTTTCACGCATAACCACGGTGGAAGATTATAAGTCACCAGTATAACTGGCCAACAACTATACCTGCTACTTAAGTAACTATGTGGATTAATCCCATCTGCAAAAAGAGCAAGTCTCAGGTTTCTTGGTTCAGATGCAAAAGCAGGCCATGTGTAGTCTATGAGCTTCCATGATGGAGTATCGGCTGGATGACGTAGATAACCATCAACTTCTCTTTGTTCTGCATGCCACGTTAAATTTTTAGATGTTCCTTGATGCTGAATATTCTTGTAAACCTAGGAATTTGTGGAAAATACCATAAAACTTTTGCAGGCACACCCGATTTTAGCTTTTCCGAGTTCTTTATTACCTTTCACCTAGACAATCCACAAGTAGGGCAAGAAGTCAAATCTTTGTAATCCTTCCAATACAATATACAGTCATTCGGGCAGGCATGAATCTTCTCATATTCCATTCCCAATGCATTCAATGTTTTTTTTGCCTCATACATAGATGTCGGGATTTCATTTTGGTCTAGAAACATCTCTCCTAGTAATTTAAGTAGCTCGGAGAAACTTTTATTTGACCATCCGCTCTTTACTTTCAAGTTGTAAAGTTTTACTAAAGCCGATAACTTTTTTAAGTTGCTGCAGCCTGGATATATTGGTTTTTCAGCATCCTCAAGCAATTTTTGGAATGCGTCAGGATTACTTTCAAAATTAGCATGTGCCCCTTGAACCAGCTCAATAGTATTATCAACATGATCATAATCAACTTTTCTTATAAACTGTGCATTTCTACTAATAGAAGGCCCTCTAACAAGTTCTTCCCCATGTAGAAACCAATTTGTATAACTTTGATTGACTCCAAAGATAATCAAGTGAGTTTCTATCTCTGAAAGATTCTAGTATTTCACATTCCCACACTTCAAGCAAGGGCAACGCATATGATCTGGACTTGCTGTGTGACGAACATCAAAATTCAAAAAGTTTTTAACACCGACTCTATATTCTTCAGATCTTTTATCCAATGAAATCCAAGACTTATCCATTGTAAACTCAACAACAATAAATTAAAGCCTGAAGTTTTAATTACTACCTCGTAACTAAATGTGCTTTGATGTTCCAATGCGAAAACTGAACCTATTTATTTCCAAAAAATAAAAGGGAATTAGTTTAGACATAAGAGCAAACAAGAATATAAGTAAACAAAAGCAAAAAGAAAAGGTGGCACTGTAATTATTTTGGTGCTATATAGCTACTGTAATTGTGTTAAACAGCACTTGTAACTTTCAGGTGCTGTTTTTAATTAACATCAAACACATCATGACAGCACCGACAAATTTATTTAAGTGCTGTCCAACAAATAAAAACACTACTTGAAAGTTTTAGGTGCTTATTTTAACAGCAAAAAATAGTAGGACAGCACCCAAAAAATTTTTTAAGTGTTGTTTAGCTGCTAAAATTATGTTCAAACAGCAATATGACAGCACCTGAAAGTGTTTTTCTAATCAAACAGCAACATGACAGCACCTCAAGGAAATTTTGGGTGGTGTGTAGCTGATAAAAATAGAACTTGATAGTTTTAAGACGTGTTTTTAACAAAAAAACAACAAAGGACAACACCCTAAATATTTTTGGGGTGGTGGCTGGCCCCTGAAATTGTGGTAAAAACAATACCTGCAACTTTCGAGTGCTATTTTTAACATCAAACAGTAGCATGACAGCATCCTAAAGTAGTTTAGGTGCTGTCTAACGGATAAACCCAGTAACTGAAAGCTCCATTGTAGTTTTTACAACAAACAGCAGCTTGAATGCACCTAAAAAACTTTTCAAGTGCTGTTTCTAGCCTTAAACAGCAGCATGACAGCAACCAAAAAAATTGTGAGTGTTGTCTAGATGATAAAAACAGCAACTGAAATTTTCAGGTGCTGTTTTTTACGGCAAACAACAAATTATAGCACCTAGAATATTTTATAAGTGCTACGTAGCTGCTAAAACTGCGTTAAAAATAGCTGGACAGCAGCATGACAACACCTAAAAAATTTTTTGGTGCTGCCCAGCTGATAAAAACAGCATTCGGAACTTCCAGGTGCTGTTTTTAACAGCAAATACCAGCAAGACAGCACCCAAAAAAATATTTAGGTGTTGGCCAGCTGATAAAAACAACATTTGGAACTTCCAGGTGTTGTTTTTAACAGCAAATACCAGCAAGACAGCGCCCAAAAAAATTTTTAGGTGTTGTCCAGCTGATAAAAACAGTATTTGGAACTTCTAGGTGCTATTTTTAATAGCAAATACCAACAAATAGCCACGGTGGAAGATTATAAGTCACTAGTATAACTGGCCAACAACTATACCTGCTACTTAAGGAACTATGTGGATTAATCCCATCCGCAGAAAGAGCAAGTCTCAGGTTTCTTGGTTCAGATGCAAAAGCAGGCCATGTGTAGTTTATGAGCTTCCATGATGGAGTATCGGCTGGATGATGTAGATAACCATCAACTTCTCTTTGTTCTGCATGCCACGTTAAATTTTTAGATGTTTCCTTGATGCTGAACATTCTTGTAAACCTAGGAATTGGTGGAAAATACCATAAAACTTTTACAGGCACACACGATTTTAGCTTTTCCGAGTTCTTTATTACCTTCCACCTAGACAATCCACAAGTAGGGCAAGAAGTCAAATCTTTGTAATCCTTCCAATACAGTATACAGTCATTTGGGCAGGCATGAATCTTCTCATATTCCATTCCCAATGCATGCAATGTTTTTTTTGCCTCATACATAGATGTCGGGATTTCATTTTGGTCTGGAAGCATCTCTCCTAGTAATTTAAGTAGCTCGGAGAAACTTTTATCTGACCATCCGCTCTTCACTTTCAAGTTGTACAGTTTTACTAAAGCCGATAACTTTTTAAAGTTGCTGCAGCCTGGATATAGTGGTTTTTCAGCATCCTCAAGCAATTTTTGGAATGCATCAGGATTACTTTCAAAATTATCATGTGCCCCTTGAACTAGCTCAATAGTATTATCAACATGATCATAATCAACTTCTCTTATAAGCTGTGCATTTCTACTAGTAGAAGGCCCTCTAACAAGTTCTTCCCCATGTAGAAACCAATTTGTATAACTTTGATCGATTCCAAAGATAATCAAGTGAGTTTCTATCTCTGAAAGATTTTGGTATTTCACATTCCCACACTTCAAGCAAGGACAATGCATATGATTTGGATTTGTTGTGTGACGAACGGCAAAATTCAAAAAGCTTTTAACACCGACTCTATATTCTTCGGATCTTCTATCCAATGAAATCCAAGACATATCCATTGTAAACTCAACAACAATAAATTGAAGCCTGAAGTTTTAATTACTACCTCGTAACCAAATGTGCTTTGATGTTCCAGTGAGAAAACTGAACCTATTTATTTCCAAAAAATAAAAGGGAATTAGTTTGGACATAAGAGCAAACAAGAAAATAAGCAAACAAAAGAAAAAAGAAAAGGTAGCACTGTAATTATTTTGGTGCTGTATAGCTACTGTAATTGTGTTAAAACAGCACCTGTAACTTTCAGGTGCTGTTTTTAATTAACATCAAACACATCATGACAGCACCTAAAAATTTATTTAAGTGCTGTCCAACTAATAAAAACACCACTTGAAAGTTTTAGGTGCTTATTTTAACAGCAAACAACAGTAGGACAACACCCAAAGTAGTTTATGTGCTGTTTAACTGATAAACCCAGTAACTGAAAGTTCCATTGCAGTTTTTACAACAAACAGCAGCTTGAATGCACCTAAAAAACTTTTCAAGTGTTGTTTTTAGCCTTAAACAGCAGCATGACAGCACCCGAAAATTTTTTGAGTATTGTCTAGCTGATAAAAACAGCAACTGAAATTTTCAGGTGCTGTTTTTGACAGCAAACAACAAATTACAGCACCTAGAATATTTTATAAGTGCTACGTAGCTGCTAAAAATGCATTAAAAGCAGCTGGACAGCAGCATGACAGAGCCTAAAATTTTTTGGTGCTATCCAGCTGATAAAAACAGCATTTGGAACTTCCAGGTGCTGTTTTTAACAGCAAATACCAACAAGACAACACCCAGAAAAATATTTAGGTGCTGTCCAGCTGATAAAAACAGCATTTGAAACTTCCAGATGCTGTTTTTAACAGCAAATACCAGCAAGACAGCACCCAAAAAAATATTTAGGTGTTGTCCAACTGATAAAAACATCATTTGGAACTTCTAGGTGCTGTTTTTAACAGCAAATACCAGCAAGACAGCACCCAGAAAAATTTTTAGGTGCTGTCCAGCTGATAAAAACAGCATTTTGAACTTCCAGGTGCTGTTTTTAACAGCAAATACCAACAAGACAGCACCCAGAAAAATATTTAGGTGCTGTCCAGCTGATAAAAACAGCATTTGGAACTTCCAGATGCTGTTTTTATCAACAAATACCAGCAAGACAGCACCCAGAAAAAATTTTTAGGTGCTGTCCATCTGATAAAAACAGCATTTTAAACTTCCAGGTGCTGTTTTTAACAGCAAATACCAGCAAGACAGCACCCAGAAAAATTTTTAGGTGCTGTCATGCTGCTGTAATTGTGTTAAAATAGCACCTGAAACTTTTCAATACTGGTTTTTTACAACAAATAGCAGCATGACACACTGAGAAAATTTTATGGATGCTGTCCAGTTCCTAAAATCAGTGCTTGGATTTTCCATGTGCTATTTTTAACAGCATATAGCAGCATGACAACAGCAGAATAATTTTACAATTGTTGTTTTCTTTATAAATTAGTGGCAATCACAGCTTCTAAAAACTTCAGTATAAGAAAAGAATAATTAAATCCTCTCAATTGAGTTTGGGAGGAAGGAATACTTTTATTACATCAAAACAAAGTTAAAAAACAACAAAAAAGATTGATGTTATGGCCCTTTTAAGGTTTTCTACCTATTATTGCCAGTCATAGAACTAAATACTTAACGAAACAGAGTTTTCTGAATTTAACATGAATTTCATAAAATCCACACCATAGAATTACATGGCAACGAAAAAGTGTTAAAACAAACTATAAGAACTGAAACAAACCTTGCAGATGATTGAACTCAATACTGATATCAAGCACACCAAAAATCTCTGAGAGAAGTAGCCATGTTTAGAGTCATCCAATGCTAGGTTACAAAACCATAAAACCTGCCCAGTCAAATTAATGAGATTTATAAGTAATTAAATGAAAATACAGAGAGAGATAGAGAGCAAGAATGATTTGGCTCATAAATAAGAAATTTCAAATTCCTTCCAGTAATCTGACCTAGGTAGTGAACTGAGGATGGATTGGAGCATTAAAAATGGGATTCAACCCGGTGGTTGCTGAGACGGCACAATAACCCCAAGGTTGCGATGGTTAGGAAGTGGGCAACAATTAATCTTGGCTATTCTGGAGAGAAATGAGCGAGTGAAGGAATTTGGGTATTTGGGTATTTGGGAGAGATATTTTGAAGTGATGAAATAAAATGCCAAGTCTAGAAATCGGCTTTGCTTTTTTTTTTTTGTATTATTCATGGCCGTTTATTTCATAAACAGTCATGAATGAAGATGAATAATTTCCTCTTTAACCACGGTTCCTAAAATAACCGACATTAATACTGGGATTATATTTTAGTGGATATATAATGACAGTTAAGTTTAAAAACCGTTATTGTAAGTATGTATTTTTAATGATGGTTTTTATAACAAACCGTTATTAAAAATAATATTAATATTTAATAATGGTTTTAAAATAAAACCGTCATTGTAACTATAAAATATTTTTAATGACGATTTTTACAACGAACCGTCATTAAAACTAACATTATATTTTAATTTTACATTTAATGACGGTTTTCGAATAAAACTGTCATTGTAAGTATAAAATATTTTTAATGACGGTTTTTATAAAGAACCGTCATTAAAAATTTTAATTTTACATTTAATGATGGTTTTAGATAAAACCGTCATTGTCAGTACTAATATTTTTAATGACGGTTTTTATAACAAACCGTCATTAAAAATTTTAATTTTACATTTAATGATGGTTTTAGATAAAACCGTCATTGTCAGTACTAATATTTTTAATGACGGTTTTTATAATGAACTATCATTAAAATTAATATTATATTTTAATTTTATATTTAATGACGGGTTTTTAAACAAACCGTCATTATAAGTATTAAATATTATGACGGTTTACATAATAACGGTCATAAAAAAGTTTTAATGACGGTTATTTTTAAGAATCATCATAACTTATGGGTCATTAATTTGAATTTTTGTAGTAGTGATGTACTGGATAGGAAGAAATTCTTTGATGTCCATGACATCTCTAAGAACCTTAATCATATGACTACATAAAACCCCTTTCCTCTCAAACATCATACAATTGCAAGATAATGTGCCGTCAATCTCCCGTTTTACACATCGCTTTTTAGAGTGGATGTCCAAGCTAATTGTGTAAAGGAAACATTCACCTTCTACAAAATAATTTTGTATAGACAAATCAATAGCTTCTTCACGCTCATCTTGAAACTCTTGAAATATTATTTTGGTATAAACTTCTCTTGGTGGTACCAGCATTTTAACAGACATTTTCATGTGAACTAGCCTATAGCATAAAAGTAGTCTGCTTCCAACTCCTTATACCTTTTATCATTAACTACCCTCTCGAAATGCGTAAAAAATTGTGCTACATTGAGGTCTGACTTGAGGTAATCGTTTAAGCTAGCATTAAAACTCTCACTTAGTTGGGGTACTATTGTTTCCGGCTGACCATGCTTGCCTATTATATGTATAAGCCTATTTTTCCTTTAACGCAACTATAATTTTCAACCAATTATTATCACGCACATCATATTCCTCAAGCACTGCATTCCAAGCACTCAAAAACTCATCTTCCTCTTCAATGGACTTCATAAACGTTGATGATGCACTTTTTACCCCTCCAGGGCCTTTAAAAACATTGTTTACATGCTTCAAGGCATTTTGCATTATATGCCATATACAAAGCCTATGGTTTGTGTTAGGCATTACATGAGAAATAACTTTAGCCATCACAGCATCCTGATCTATAAAGATGGTTTTTGGTGATTTCCCACACATTACCTTAAAAAATGTCTTAAACAACCATATATGAATCAATAGCCTCATCATACATCAAAGCTGTCCCTCCAAAAATAACTGTCACTCGATGATGATTAAGTCCAAAAAAGTTGCGAATGGTCGATTTTCTTTATTTACTTTGTAGGTTGTATAATCAATAATCATCTTAGCATCTACCCAAAATATATTAGTGATCTATTCCTCATTATCTAGCTGCATAGAGTAGAAAAATGATGGATTTTTTAAAGTTTCATCAGAAAAATATTTCAATAAATACCCTGCTTCTCCATACATTAAATCTTTTTGTCTCTTTGTTCTAAGATAATTCTTTCGATCTAGTTTTGTGTATCGAAGAGATTCTCGCCCTCCTACTTGTTTGCCCATTAACTCATATGCAGATTTACGTGAAATCCCGGCTTCTTTTGCCAAGTCTACTTCCATTGCTTGCGAAGCTGTTATTTTTCTTTGAGAAGGTGGCATGTGGGCACACTCTTGCATTACAAGCGGATGGTTATAAGCTCAATAAAATGATTAACAAACCAATATTACACTATTTTTGGATTTTTTCTAATTTTCTTTTTAAATGAAAAGAAATGATGGGAAAAATAAGGAAATTAAATTCTTTGATCAACAATTTCTCTAACCATAGCCTGTCTTAGCATTCTTTTGAGCTCTCAAAACAATCAACAACAAACTGGTTCTTCTCAAAATCTTCAACGTACCGAAAAATCTTGTTATATCTCTCTCCATTTGGATTAGGTGAATGATATGAGATCATATCAATTGCTACCTTTTTTTGTTCTACAAGATCAAATGATATATCACTCGTTACCTCTACTTGTTCAACATCATCACATACAATCATCAAATTATGGAGGTTGATCTAAATCAATGATAGGCTCTGGAGAAGTTGAAATTAATGTGAATAGCCAATCAATATTCACCTTGGATGGAGTAACATTGACGAAAGAAAAGTCATTGTTTTCCTCAATAACATTTTCTTCATAACTTGCATCATTGTGAACATCTTCATCGAATCCATCACTTCTTTATCCATAATGATTCCATATTTTGAAGTTTACATAAATCTTGAATAAGCGAACGCTATGTCATCAACATTCTAACAAAAATATCTTCTTTAAAGATGAAATTTTCACAATGATATTGTGATTTCATGATAAAATTTCTTTTTTCTTCTTTTTTTAGTTGAAATTATATCAATACCAAATATAAACCCAAAAGGGTATAACCGTAAATAACCTATGAATTAACTTGAAGCGGAAGGTAAGGATCAAATCTAGATGAATTAATGGTACTAGTTGCGTGAATGGTGGCAGGGAAGGCTAAAGTTTAGCAGTGTAGCCAAAAGAAGCATAGAAAGTGGTGGTTTAATGGTTTAATGTGATTTTCGAGGAATTATGCGTCGATCGATAATGGAATTGATAAAAAAGATTGCATTGGTGATTGGTGGTGGCGGCGCTAGATAACGCGCAATAGAATTCAGTGAAAGAATAGAAGTAGAGTCGAATGGGTTTTGATATATTCAGGTGTTTATGTTGGCGAAAAAGTGGCAATCTTGGTTGGGTTTTGGTGGCTAGCTTCCTTTGACTTTGATGGTGGTGGTTGATGTTGAGTACTAGAAAGTATATATTTGTAAAAGAGAAAATCGTCATGTTACATTTCAAGTTTTACTAACACACTTACTTTTATGTATTTAAGTCTCTTGTGATTTAATTATATGTGTTTTATTTTAATTAAATATTTTATATATTTTAGGGGCATCATGATCATTTCAAAATGACAAGAGATCAGACAGTAAAACGAACATCACTTTTGAACTCAAGATAGTCGAAAACCTTAGGAGGAGCATAAAAGAAAAAATGACACTGTTCACATGTACGGTACTATCCATGTTACTGTTCACAACACTGTTCACATATAGGGAACGATGACGTGGCATTAACCGATAATGTGGCATTGATCGATGAGGTGTCACGATCCTATTTGACTAAAGTTCTTATGTACTGTTGATCGGTGACGTGGCAGCATTTTAGTGGACCAAAAATCGTGCGTACGGTATATGCATATACACGGAATTATTTACAACCAAACCGCATTACTATTCAAGTTGCCTCACTATTCATATCGCGTCACTGTTCATACCGCGTCACTATTCATACTGCGTCACTATTCAAACCGCGTACTGTTGACCGATGACGTGGCGCAATCCTAAGCGTCCAAATTGTTTTTAATCAATGACCATGATTTACTCAATGTATCTATAAAAAGAGGGCTCCCCCATAATTGGACATCCTTGAATTCATTTTTGAGTTCAATTTTCTGTATTTTCTTCCCCAGCTTATATTTTCTACGTATTTGAATAAATTTTCATTTTACCCTTAGTTCAATTATGAGTAGCTAATTTTCTTTCAAGCTTGGGTTGAAGGTGAAGTCTCAACATGTTCCATGGGCTTTATTTGGTAAATTTACTTTCTCTTCCCCTCTAATTATTGTTGACGTTTTGACGTTTCGTCGATAAATAGTAATAATCTTATCTAGATACCGCACTGGTTTTAGTAAACAATGTCATTTTTCATTTTATGTTTCTCCTAAGGTTTTCAACTGTGCTGAGTTCAAATGTGATGTCCATTTTGTTGTCTGATCTCTCGTTCATTGTGAAATGATCATGATGCCCCTAAAATATATAAAATACTTAATTAAAATAAAACACACATAATTAAATCACAAGAGACTTAAATACATAAAAGTATGGGTGCTCCTAAGACTTGAAATGTAACATAATAATTTTCTCATTTATAAATATACACTTTCTAGTACTCAACAATTGACCAATAAAAAATGTGTTGGACTAATAGCTTGGAAGCCATGGGCGGAAGCTCGTGTGGTGGTTAAGGTGTACTATTCTAAGTTTTTAGGATTTTTTTCCTAGATTATTTTTTCTGAAACAGAACAAACATAAACAGAGAAAAAAAAAAGGATTGGTTTGGTGATTGATGATGGTATGTCAACTATTTAGTCATGATCCAAGATTTTAGCTCTGGTACCAAGCTGATGTAATTGAAGGTATAATTGAAACAAGGATAATTGATGGGAAAAGGTAGGTATATTTTCATATTTAGTCTAAGAATACCTGAAATAAAGAAATAAAACTAGAATTTTCGTTGATTGTAGTAATACCTATGAATCTAGATATTTTAACTCGTTAGTTGATAAGCATATAATATACACATATTTTACCCTTAATTATATAATTGCTAGTTATTTTTATTTGTTATTTTTAATTAATTAAATTATTTTATTGAATAGGAAATTAATTAGAGATTATGGATAAAAAGGCATACAGAAACTCAATTTAGGAAGTAAGGGAGATTAAATTGAGAATCAATTGAAGGACAGGGAATTAAAAGAATTAATTTATTGAGATTTAATTCAAGAAGAGAAGAGATGCATCACGTGAGAAGCAATTGCCATTATTGTTAGCATGTGCATGGCATTAAAAAAAGGAATCCTAATGTAATTTTAAGTGGTGGGCACGTGTGAGAGCAAAACAAATTAAAGGCCAAGCCTTTCGGCTTTAGAATTGAAAAGGTCGGGCCCATTTTGAAGACTATAAAAGATGACTTCGGCTTTTGAGAGGGAAGCGGCCATAGGAGAAAAAAGAGAGCAGATGCAAGGTAGAGAAGAAAAGAAAATAGCGGCAGCAACAGTTCAATATTCCCATGACTGGTTTTATTTTATTTGTTGCTCCATATTCAAGTATGTCTAGTTAATTTTCTTATATTGAGATTAATGATGAAACCATATTCAATGAAATAATTATCTTTTTATTTACTAGGATTGTTCATGGAGTATTGAGGGACAGTACTAGAATTGGATGAAGAGTCAGACATGGTTTCAGGGTGTAGGGATCAAAAGGAAGAAAAAAAGAATTCCAGCAAGATATTCTTCCTGCTCTGATACCAACTTGAAAAATAGGTTTGCACATAATTAATCATTTGGTCATTGAGATTGTTCTTTTATAGAGATTTACAGCACACATAAAACTATTAAATCAGGAAACTAAATCACTAATTTAAGGAAAGAATAATTTCTTGGTAGATTTTCCTAAAATACATAGATTTGCACCTAAATAGCTATGTTACAGCTAATGACTAATTTACAACTAATATATAATTACAACACATATTTTTTCTAATTTTCTAACACTCCCCCTCAAGCTGGTTTGAAGATATCCTCCATAGCCAGCTTGCCAACTATGTTGTGCAAATATTATTGAACTCGCAAGTGCACGAATCTATTGTAGAATAGATCAATGGTGACGAGTGTCGATCCCACGAGGAGGTGGATTTTAATTACGTGTAGAATTAATTTTCTATGTGGGTCGTTGGATTTATGGTAAAGATGATTTGGAATATCATAAAATTCAAATTGAAATGGCAGAATTAAATTCAAGTGGAAACTATAATAATTGAAGCGCTTGGGTATCTAGATCCGCATCAACATGCACCATGGGCTAAATATTCTTTATTAATGCAATTAAATCATGAGGGGGGAGTCCACACCTCATGAACCATACTCTAATCAATATGGTGCTAAGAGCTTATTATGCCAAATAATAATAACCTTGTACTAGGGAGCCGGTGTAACCAGGGCGGTATCTAGACAAGATTATTATTATTTGTCGACAAAAAGTCAAAACATCCACAAAAATTAGAGGGAAGAGAAAATAAATTTACCAAATAAAGTCCATGGCACATGTTGAGACTTCACCTTCAACCCAAGCTTGAAAGAAAATTAGCTACTCATAATTGAACTAAGGGCAAAATGAGAATTTATTAAAATATGTAGAAAATACAAGATAGAGAAGGAATTACAAAAAATAGAGCTCAAAAATAGATTTAGAGATATCAAATTAGGGGGGAGGCCCCCTTTTTATAGATATATTGAGTAAATCATGACCATCAGATTAAAAACAGTTTGGACGCTCAGGATTACGTCACGTCATCAGTCAATAGTACGCGGTTTGACCACATGATTTGAACAGTGACATGGTTTGACCACGCGGTTTGAATAGTCAACCGGCTTGAACAGCGACGCGGTTTGGTTGAAAATAATCCTGTGTATATGCATGTATCGTACGCGAGATTTTTTATCCACTAACATGCTGTCACGTCACTGATCAACAGTGTATATAAATTTTGTCCAATAGAATCGTGACACCTCATCAGTCGATGCCACATCATCGGTTAATGCCACATCATTATTCCGTATGTGTGAAAAGTGCCATAAACAATAACATAGACAGTATCGTACGTGTGAATAATGTCGTACATGTGAACAATGATAATTTTTCTTTTATGCTCCTCTTAAGGTTTTCGACTGTCCTGAGTTCAAAAGTGATGTCCGTTTTGCCATCTGATTTCTCGTTCATTGTGAAATAACCATGATGCCCCTAAAATACATAAAATACTTAATTAAAATAAAACACACGTAATTAAATCACAAGAAGCTTAAATACATAAAAGTAAGGGTGTTAGTAAGACTTGAAATGTAAAATGATGATTTTATCCTTTATAAATATACATTTTCTAACACTCAACAACCAATTAGAAAATCAAACTATTTTGTGTGTAATCCTTTGTTAAAGACATCAGCCGCTTGTTCTTCAGTAGGAATGTGCTCCATATAAACCAATCCATTATCTATCTTCTCCTTGATGAAATGCTTGTCAACCTCCACATGTTTTGTGCGGTCATTTAGGACTGGATTGTGTGCTATTGAGATTGCTGCCTTGTTGTCACAGAACAACTTCATAGGAGATAATTTTGTCGCTTTTAACTCTTCCAACAGCCTCCTAATCCACATGATCTCACAAATACCATGGGCTACAATTCTAAATTCAACCTCAGCACTACTCCTAGCGACCACATTTTGTTTCTTGCTTTTCCATGTAACCAAGTTACCACCTACAAATGAACAGTATCCAGAAGTGGATCTTCGGTCTGCTATGCTTCCATCCCAATCTGTGTCTGTGTAGGCTTCAATCTGCAAGTGTCCTTGTGGCTTAAACATAAGTCCTTTGCCCGGTGTCCCTTTTAGATACCTTAAAATTCTATAGACAGCTTCAAAGTGTGCCGGTCCTGGGGCATGCATAAATTGGCTAACCATACTAACAGAGAAGGATATATCTGGGCGTGTATGGGATAGATAAATCAATCTCCCAACAAGTCTATGATAATGCTCCATATTCTTCACATTCTCAGCTTCTGCAGGTTGCAGTTTCACATTAGGTTCTATAGGGGTTTCAGCAGGTTTACACCCTAGCATACTTGTCTCGTTTAACAAGTCGATAACATACTTCTTCTTATTTACAAAAATGCCTTCTCTAGATCTAGCAAACTCCATCCCAAGAAAGTATTTTAATGCCCCGAGATCTTTAATCTCAAACTCCTCAGCCGGTTTCTTTTTTAACTTTGCTAGCTCATCACAATCATCCCCAGTTAACACGATATCATCCACGTATACTATCAAGTTAGTTATTTTACCATCATTTGAATGCTTGTAAAACATTGTATGATCAACTTGACTTTGAATATATGCATAGCACTTTATCACCTTGCCAAAGCGCTCAAACCAAGCTCTTGGTAACTGTTTAAGTCCATACAAGGACTTCTTCAATATGCACACTCTCCCATTTCCACACCTTTCTTCAAAGCCTGGTGGTGAATGTTGAGTGTTAGAAAATGCATATTTATAAAGGAGAAAACCGTCATTTTACATTTCAAGTCTTACTAACAACCCTTACTTTTATGTGTTTAAGCTTCTTGTAATTTAATTACATGTGTTTTATTTTAATTAAGTATTTTATGTGTTTTAGGGGCATAATAGTCATTTCACAATAAACGAGAGATCAGACGGCAAAGCGGACATCACTTTTGAACTCAAGACGGTCGAAAACCTTAGGAGGAGCATAAAAGGAAAAATGGCATTGTTCACATGTACGGTACTATTCACATGTACAGTACTGTCAACGTTACTGTTCACGACACTGTTCGTATAGACGGATCGATAATGTGGCATTGACCGATGATGTGGCATTGACTGATGAGGTGTCACGATCCTATTGGACCAAAATTCTTATGTACTGTTGATGGTGACGTGGCAGCATATCAGTGGACCAAAAATCTCGTGTACGGTACATGCATCACACAGGATTCTTTTCAACCAAACAGCGTTACTGTTTAACCCGGGTCAATCCGTGTTACTGTTCATCCGCGCGGTCAAACCGTGTACTGTTCACGCAGATTGTTGACTGATGACGTGGCGCAATATTGAGCGTCCAAACTGTTTTTAATCCGATGACCATGATTTACTCGATGTATCTATAAAAAGGGGGCCTACCCCCCTAATTTGATATCTCTGAATCCATTTTTGAGATCTATTTTCTATAATTCCTTCTCTATCTTGTATTTTCTACGTATTTTAATAAATTTCCATTTTGCCCCTAGTTCAATTATGAGTGGCTAATTTTCTTTCAAGCTTGGGTTGAAGGTGAAGTCTCAACATGTGTCATGGGCTTTATTTGGTAAATTTATTTTCTCTTCCCCTCTAGTTTTTGTAGATATTTTGACTTCTCGTCGATAAATAATAATAATCTTGTCTAGATACCGCCTTGGTTTCACCGGCTCTCTAGTATAAGGTTATTATTATTTGGCACGATAAGCCCTTAGCACCATATTGATTAGAGCGTGGTTCATGAGGTGTGGATTCCTCCCTCATGATTTAATTGGTATTAATAAGGAATATTTAGCCCACGATGCATGTTGATACGAATCCATTCCAGATACCCAAGTACGTCATTTCAATAGATTTCACTTCAATTTATTCTCGCTATTTCAATTCAAATTTTAGAATAATCTAAGTTACTTTCACCACAAGTCCAACCAATTTTACATATAATTAAAATCCACCTCCTCGTGGGATCAACACTTGTAACCATTGATCTATTCTACAATAGATTCGTGCACTTGCGAGTTCAATAAAATTTGCACAATAGGTTTTTAGCGCCGTTGCCGGGGAGGTAAGTAATTTTAATTCATAGAATTAATTTTTGTGAATAATTCCATTTAATTGTTTTCTTGTATTTTTTTCTTTAACAAAAAGAAAAAAGGAAAAAAAAAGTGAATCTACATTTAAAGGTTAGTATTCCTTTTCTTTTTCTCTTCTTTAAAATTCTGTAATTTAATTTTTAATTTTTTTTTAATTTTTTTGTTTATCTTATTAATTTATTTTTAGTTAATTTATTTCATGTTTTTTTGTGTATTTTTATAGTATGGTTGTAATAGCGCCATAAGGTTAGTATCATAATTTCTCCCTCTTCTTTATTTCTATTTGTTTTGTTCCAATTTTTATTTTTATTTTATTTGTTTTGCATGCATGGTCGAAGGTCATTATTACCTAATCTTGAACCTATAGACCTTGAACTTGAGAAAACACTTCGCACACACAAACAAGTTGAAAATAAAATGGATTTGCAACAACATGAGAGGCCATTTAAGGACTACTTCAGTCCTTTAGCTAATTTGAGCACATCATGCATAAGATACCCAAATGTAGCTGCTACGAGTTTTGAACTAAAATCTAGTGTGCTAAATTGTCTCCCCACATTCTATGGCCTAGAAAATGAGGACCCATATAATCATTTGAATGATTTTCATGCTATTTGTCAAACATTTAAATATGAGAATTTTTCAGATGATGATGTAAAACTTAGACTATTCCCATTTTCTTTAAAGGATAGAGCTCGTTCATGGCTTAATACATTGCCTGCTAATAGCATTGCATCATGGGAACAAATGGTAACAAAATTTTTGAATAAATATTTCCCAGTGCATAAAACCAATGCTATTCGCAGGGAAATTTCAGAGTTTACCCAGAGAGAGGACGAGCAATTTTTCGAAACATGGGAGCGATTCAATGGGCTACTCTTGAAGTGTCCACATCATGGGTACGAGAAATGGCACCAATGCCAATACTTTTTGGAGGGATTATTGCCGAATGTGCAAGAATGGCTAATGGCAACAAGTGGAGGAGAGGTAATATCAAAAAGTGCAACAGAGATTTGGGAATTCTTCCAGCGACAAGCAGATAATTCCCAACAACGGAGTCGATCACTCAGGAATACTAGAAGAATTAAGGGAGTAAATGAGGTTCACATTGGTGAGTCAAGTTCAGAAATTAAAGAAATCAAAGCAATAATTGAAGGTCTCTCTCGACAAATAGCATCGTTATCGACTGTTAAATCAACTGAGCCACATGACCCTGACTCATACTCAGATCAAGCCAATGCCGTAGGTGTAATGGGAAAACCATCAAATTTCAACCCATACTCCAACACATATAACCCTGGATGGAGAGACCACCCCAATTTTTCATGGTCTTAAGGATTCCAATAGAATGGACCAGCAGCTCCAGCTCCACCAATGCAACTAATTCCTCAAAATCCTCAAGCCTCTCAGCCCCCAATTAAACCATACAATCAAAACCAGAACTACTCACAACCCAGACCATGGGAGGATGCATTCCAGAATTTCAAGAATGTTACTCACTCCACGATTGAGCAACAGAACTGCACTATTGATGGACTACGAAATGAGTCGAGAGCGGGCTTCAACTCACAAGCTCAATCGGTTTCAAATCTCGAGAAGATGGTGGGACAACTTGCTTATTTAGTTTAGACCTTGGCAATAACTGTTGAGAAAGGCAAGTTTCCAAGTCAACCAGTGTCTAACCCTAAAGGAGTGCATGAAGCAAGTACCAGTTCACCATAGCAGCATGGAGAGGTCAAAGCAGTCATGACCTTGTGAAAAGGAAAAGAAGTCGACAATAATGTGGAGATGCCGGTGACAAAAGAAAATTAAATTATACTTGTGAATGTTGAAGACTCATCACCGGAGGAGAAAGAAGAAACCAACCTACGAGAATATGTTCTCAAAGCTCCATTTCCTCAGAGGTTAGCTAAAGGAAAGAAGGGAAAATCCATAGGTGAGATTCTTGAAATCTTCAAATAGGTAAGTGTTAACATCCCTTTACTTGATGCTATAAAGCAAGTTCTATCTTATGCCAAGTTTCTTAAAGACCTTTGTACTAAAAAGAGAAATATTCATGTTCAAAAGAAGGCATTTTTAACAGAAAACGTTAGTTCTATCCTCCAACATAAAATTCCTCTAAAATGCAAAGACCCAGGCTCCCCCACTATCTCATGTAGCATAGGGAACCACACAATTGAGAATGCTTTGTTGGATTTAGGAGCTAGTGTAAATTTGTTGCCTTACTCTGTTTTCGTGAAACTTGGACTGGGAGAATTACACCCAACTCCAGTGGTGTTACAGCTTGCAGATCGGTCCACAAAAATACCTCGTGGTATTGTGGAGGACGTGCTTATCCAGGTAGACAAGTTTTATTTTCCTGTTGATTTAATTGTAATTGACACTCAACCAATACAGGATTCAAGGAAGCACATCCCCATTATTCTAGGCCGACCTTTCTTGGCAACTACGGATGCTCACATTTAATGCAGGATTGAAAATATGCAGTTGTCCTTCGGCAACATGACTATGGAGCTGAACATCTTCAACATTGCCAAACAACCTCACCATGCAGATGATGAAATTGTTGAAGTGGATTTAATAGAAACAATAGTTGATCATACTTTTCTTTCAAACCTCAGTGATGATCCTTTACAAACATGTTTAACTCACTTTGGTTTGGATTTTGATATTGATAGATCGGTCGATGAGGTCAACGCTCTACTTGACTCAACACCATCCATGGACACTAGTAAATGGAAGTCAAGAGTTGAACAACTAGCACCATCAGAAAAGAAACTCATCCCATCATCAAAATCGCCACCGAAACTCGAGCTCAAACCATTGCCCAACACTTTGGAATATGCGTTTTTGGGAGAAGAAAGCACTCTGCCGATAATCATCTCATCATCCCTAAATGACGAACAAAAAGGTAACTTGTTGGATATTTTAAAAGAGCACAAATGAGCATTAGGATCGACCATAGCGGACATAAAAGGTATAAACCCAGTAGACTGCATGCATTACATTCACTTTGATGAAAATGTAAAATCTACTAGGGAAATACAACGTCGGTTAAATCCTAATATGAAAGAAGTTGTTAGAACAAAAGTCCTTAAGCTATTAGACGCATGTATCATTTACCCCTTTTCTGATAGTTCATGGGTCAGTCCTGTACAAGTTGTCCTTAAAAAGTCAGGAGTCACAGTAGTTACGAATGCTGATAATGAATTGATACCCACTAGAGTAACTACAGGATGGCGTGTATGCATTGATTATAGAAAGTTAAATTCTGTCACACGTAAAGACTATTTTTCTTTGCCATTTATCGATCAAATGCTTGATAGATTGGCAGGCCATGAATTTTATTGCTTTCTAGATGGCTACTCAGGATATAATCAGATTCCCATAGCACCAAAAGATCAAGAGAAAACTACTTTCACTTGCCCTTTTGGCACATTTGCATATAGGAGAATGCCATTTGGATTATGTAATGCACCTGCTTTTACCATTTATCGATCAAATGCTTGATAGATTGGCAGGCCATGAATTTTATTGCTTTCTAGATGGCTACTCAGGATATAATCAGATTCCCATAGCACCAAAAGATCAAGAGAAAACTACTTTCACTTGCCCTTTTGGCACATTTGCATATAGAAGAATGCCATTTGGATTATGTAATGCACCTGCTACATTTCAACGATGCATGTTGAGCATTGTTTCTGATATGGTTGAACGATTCCTTGAAGTCTTTATGGATAACTTTTCTGTTTTTGGTGACTCGTTTGATCAATGTTTACATCATCTAACACTAGTTTTACAGAGATGTATCGAGCAGAACTTGGTCTTAAATTGGGAGAAGTGCAATTTTATGGTAAAACAAGGTATTGTTCTCGGTCACATCATTTCGAGTAAAGGTATTGAGGTTGACAAAGCCAAGGTGGATCTCATTTCTAATCTTCCTCCACCCAAAACAGTCAGAGAAGTAAGATCTTTGCTTGGGCATACTGGTTTTTATCGACGTTTCATTAAAGATTTTAGCAAAGTTTCTAGACCCTTATGCAATCTACTTGCTAAGGATGTACCTTTCATCTTTAATGATTCATGTTTTGTGGCTTTTGAAAAATTAAAGCAGTTGTTGACATCATCACCCATTATTCAAGCCCCAAACTGGAGCTTACCATTTGAACTCATATGTGATGCATCTGATTATGCAATAGGAGCAGTATTAGGACAAAGAGTTGATCGAATTCCCCATGTTATTTATTATGATAGTATGACATTGAATGATGCACAGTTGAACTATTCAACTACTGAAAAAGAAATGCTAGTAGTAGTATTTGCATCGGAAAAATTTCGATCTTATCTTATTGGTTGTAAAATAATTGTGTTCACTGATCATGCTGCTCTTAAATATCTTCTCACAAAAAAAGATGCAAAAGTTAGACTAATTCGCTGGGTGTTACTTTTGCAGGAATTTGACTTGGAATTCAAAGATAAGAAAGGCACAGAAAATGTTGTGGCAGACCATCTCTCTCGTCTCCACTTTGACACAATTATGGAATTATTACCATTGAATGAGTCATTCCCAGATGAATAATTGATGAGTGTGGAAGTATTACCATGGTATGCTGATATCGTTAATTATCTTGTTACAGGTCAACTTCTAGAGCATTGGACCAAGCAAGACATGGCTAAATTCTTTGCAGAAATAAAGAATTTCTTTTGGGATGACCCGTATTTATTCAAGTATTGTGTAGATCAAATTGTCAGATGATGTGACCCAGAAAGTGAAATTCAAAATATCATTTCATTCTGCCATGAACAAGCTTGTGGAGGCCATTTCAGTGCAAAGAAAACAACTACAAAAGTTTTACAATATGGTTTCTATTGGCCAACTATATTTTGAGATGCTTACACTTTTTGTTCTTTATGTGACATGTGTCAGCGAATGGGGAGCATTACATAAAGGAATATGATGCCACTAAATCCAATTTTAGTGGTTGAGATTTTTGACGTATGGGGTATTGACTTCATGGGACCCTTTCTCCCTTCTTTTGGCCATCAATACATATTGGTTGCTGTTGACTACGTTTCGAAATGGGTAGAAGCAATTCCATGTAGAACCAATGATCACAAGGTGGTGATAGGATTTTTGAAAAGCAATATTGTTTCACGCTTTGGATTCCTTTGAGCAATAATCAGTGATGGTGGTGCCCACTTTTGTAACAAAGCATTCAAAGAACTTTTGACAAAGTATTCAATCACTCACAAAGTGGCAACCCCATATCATCCACAAACCAATGGCCAAGTTGAGATCTCCAATCGAGAAATAAAGCACATATTAGAAAAGACGGTGAGGCCAGACAAAAAAGATTGGTCATTAAGACTTGATGATGCATTATGGGCATATAGAACGGCTTTCAAGAC
>MKYO02009897.1:156171-228810 GCA_002013955.2 Citrus medica | reverse complement strand
GCAGTAAGAAGTACAAATTAGATTTAACTCTCCTCCTATAAATATTTTCTTCTGTGTTGCACCACCCAGGTGATGTCTTCTAAACTCTATTTCTTTCCTTTAAAACATTGAGGACAATGTTTTGTTCTGGTTGGGGGGAGGGAAATATTCGACAATTGTGGAATCTTGGTTAAGTTTTTACTAATTTTTTATTGTAGAAACTAACTGTTGCTAACTTTTTGTGTTGAAGATGGTTGAATATGGAGTATAGTGACTCTAGAAACACATCTTCATCGTTTGAAATTTTTTTTTAAATCAGACATTTTCTTTTTCTTTATTAAGTTTTGATGTTCATTTTTCTTCTTCTTTTTAATTTCTCCTTTATAAATATACATTTTCAAATATTTGAGTCGAAGATGGCTGAATATGGAGTGTAGTGCCTCTAGAAACGTATCTTCTTAGTTAAAAAAAATAAAAAAAATATTTTTGTTTTCTATCATTTTCTAATTAGTTTTTCGGCATCATTTTCACATTTTTACATGCATATTTTCCTTTCATGTTTAGAATAGGTTAGGGGGTAGGATGTTGTTTTAAAAAAAAATGTGTGATTTGTTTTAACATTGGATGATATGATTAATTTCAAATTTTAGTATTTGTATTAGCTTTGGTCTTAAGTGATGTTATACTATGTTTGCTACTCTTGATGTTGATGTTGGAGACAAATATGAGTTGCTTGAAGGAATGAACATGTCATAATAAGTACCAAGTGAGTTTTTGAGCCTATCATTTTTCTTGGAGAGTAACCTTTTTGCCCATTGTTTTATACAGCTTAGCAGTTTTATACAGGATCTTTAGATTTCTTTTAAGTTAACCCTAAAAGAAAAAAATTATAAATAAAAAAAGAGGAAAAAAATAAAAAAAAGTGTGTTGCTATATTTGGAGGCCCATCTAACTAGTAGATATGGAAGATTATTTAGAACCCTAAAAGACTATGGAAAGGCCATCTTTGACCCGTTTGAGTCTTTCTTACCATCCCTTTTATGAAATATCCATAGTTAACCCTTTTGAGCCTTAAAAAAAAATATTTTCTTTAACTTATCATCTTGACCGACTCCGATTTGGAGGATTGCCCAATATCTTACATTTTTCATCACTTATTTATGTTTGAGAAAAATGTAAATAATTATTTTGTTCAGTGAAGTTATGCGAAACAAAAATAAAAAAAAAGAAAAAAAATTTGTTGTTTAAAAAAAATAATAATAACAATAATAGGTGAAATCCACCTTGCAACTTTAAAAAAAAAATCTCAGTATTTTTCTCAAACATACATTTTGTTTTCCTTATTTCCCCTCCTTGTTAACCATGTCCCTACCCTACGTTACGTCCTAATAAAAGTCCTTCTTGATTTTAGATAACTATAATCTGAAGTAGAAGTTAGTTATATCGGCTAAAGAGATGTAGTGGTGCATACAAAAAATAAAAATAAATAAATTGGGTTGACTAGCATTTTTATTTGACTTGAGATCATATTATTTATAAGCTGAGGGCATATTTCTTTCATCTTGGTGAGAGCATGTGATATCACTTCTTCATTATTTTCTCTCAATTACCATTCATTGGAGTGACTATTTTTATTGGGTTTAATTTCTTTGTGAGAGTGTCACTACTTCCAGTGAGATTTTGGGGTTTGACATGTCATTCTTGAAAGTAACTATGACAATCTATTAGGTTGATTCATGTGGATGGTTGATGTGGCTGTGATGTTTTTTTAGACTGAAGATAATGCTTATACTTTTATTTGATTGTTATCATTAGTCTGATTGAATAAACACGAGTGTTTTAAAAAAAATCATTTTGGATTTGAATTTTGTTTTCGCTTTATTTGCTAGGGGCCAGCAATAAGCTGGTTGGGGGGTGTGTTGAGTGTTAGAAAATGTATATTTATAAAGGAGAAAACCGTCATTGTACATTTCAAGTCTTACTAACAATCCTTACTTTTATGTGTTTAAGCTTCTTGTAATTTAATTATGTGTGTTTTATTTTAATTAAGTATTTTATGTGTTTTAGGGGCATCATAGTCATTTCACAATAAACGAGAGATCAGACGGTAAAACTGACATCACTTTTGAACTCAGGACGGTCGAAAACCTTAGGAGGAGCATAAAAGGAAAAATGGCATTGATCACATGTACGGTACTATTCACATATACAGTAATGTCTACGTTACTGTTCATATAGACGGATCGATGATGTGGCATTGACCGATGATGTGGCATTGACTGATGAGGTGTCACGATCCTATTGGACTAAAATTCTTATGTACTGTTGATGGTCACGTGGCAGCATATCAGTGGACCAAAAATCTCATGTACGGTACATGCATCACATCGGATTATTTTCAACTAAACCGCGTTACTATTCAACCCGGGTCAAACTGTGTTACTGTTCATCCACGTAGTCAAACAGTGTATTGTTCACGCGGACTGTTGACTAATGACGTGGCGCAATCCTGAGCGTCCAAACTGTTTTTAATCCGATGGCCATGATTTACTCGATGTATCTATAAAAAGGGGGCCTCCCCCCCTAATTTGATATCTTTGAATCCATTTTTGGGATCCATTTTCTGTAATTCATTCTCTATTGTATTTTCTACGTATTTTAATAAATTCCTATTTTGCCCCTAATTCAATTACGAGTGGCTAATTTTCTTTCAATCTTGGGTTGAAGGTGAAGTCTCAACATGTGTCATTGACTTTATTTGGTAAATTTATTTTCTCTTCCCCTCTAGTTTTTGTGGATGTTTTGACTTCTCGTCGATAAATAATAATAATCTTGTCTAGATACCGCATTGGTTTCACCGGCTCTCTAGTATAAGGTTATTATTATTTGGCACGATAAGCCCTTAGCACTATATTGACTAGAGCGTGGTTCATGAGGTGTGGATTCCCCCCTCATGATTTAATTGGTATTAATAAGGAATATTTAGCCCATGATGCATGTTGATACGAATCCAGATACCCAAGTACGTTAATTTAATAGATCTACACTTTAATTTCTTCTCGCCATTTCAATTTCAATTTTTAAGATAATTTGAATCAATTCCACCACAAATCTAATCACCCATTTACAAAATTAATTATGTACACAATTAAAATCCACCTCCTCGTGGGATCGACACTCGTCACCATTAGTCTATACTACAATAGATTCGTGCGCTTGCGAGTTCAACAAAATTTGCACAACAGGGAACTCATATATACCTCCTCCTCAAGGTCTCCATTAAGGAAAGCATTTTTAACGTCCAATTGGTGTAAGGGCCAATTAGAGTTAACAGCAAGAGACAATAGGACCCTAATTGAGTTGATTTTAGCTACCGAAGCAAAGGTCTCTTGGTAGTCTATCCCATAGGTTTGAGTAAAACCTTTTGTAACAAGACGGGCTTTGTATCTCTCGACACTCCCATCTGCCTTACTCTTGATAGTAAACACCCATTTGCACCCCATAACCTTTTTTCCATTTGGTAATTCTACCATCTCCCAAGTATCATTCTTCTTCAAGGCATTTATCTCTTTAAACACAACCAACCTCCAATTCAGATCACTAAGTGCTTCCTGAATATTTCTAGGCACAACAAGTTTTGAAATGTTTGTAGTGAAAGCTCTATAATTGTCATAAAGGTTTTGATAAGAAATATATTTGGCAATGGAATGTTTGGTACAGGTTCGGGTTCATTTTCTAAGGGCAATGGGGAGGTCAAGATCAAGATTTTGTTCAAGGATAACGGGGGCTGGTTCCAAAATAGATTCAGGTGCAGAGTTCTCTTCCTTAAAATCTGATCGTAATGGTAAGTTTAAGTCAGTAATAGGAAAGAAAGAGGAAGGAATAGAAGAAGGATTACCTAAGGCATTTGGATGACCATTGCTTAGGGCTTCCGGTTGATCACTTGCTCGGATAATGGCCTGGTCTCTACCACCTCTAAGGACACCTTTCCTAGAATAAACCACAGGCTCAAGATTGTTTCTATTTTTTTTTTCCATTCGTAGTATTTCTTTTTCTATCAGACCAATGTCAGATTCGTTTCTTTAGGCCTAGTTTCCAAGGTTTCTTTTTCAAAAAAGGTATCAAGTAGTGTGCTAAGTAAGGGTTCAGCAATTTCCCAAAAATTTGGTTCAACTATCTTCTCCCCCTGAAGCAAATTTTTGGTAAAGTATGATGCATTTTCCATGAAAGAAACATCAATAGTGACAAAAAATGTTTTGTAAGAGGATTAAAGCATTTGTAACCTTTTTAATTGGGTGCATACCCTATAAAAACACATTTTTCAGCTCTTGGATCTAATTTAGACCTTAGCCTCTTTGGAGTGTGCACATATGCTGTGCAGCCAAATATTTTCAAAGGTAAGTCATAATTAATTCTAGATTCTGGGAATACCTTTTTTAAGCAATCCAATGGGGTGATATATTGTAAAACTTTGGTAAGCATCCTGTTAATAAGATACGAAGCTGTCAGTATAGCATCAACCCATAGATACTTTGGAACATTCATATAAAATATCATGGCTCTAGCTACTTCTAACAAGTGCTTGTTCTTATGCTCAGCAATGTCATTTTGTTCAGGTGTGTCGGAACAAGAGGATTGGTGTAAAATTCCTTGTTCATTTAAAAAGGTTTCCAAAACTTTATTAAAATACTCTGTTCCATTGTCAGATCTCAAAATATTAATTTTTTTTAAACTGAGTTTCAATCATCCTATAAAATTCTTTAAAAATCTGTTCTACATCAGATTTTTCTCTCATTACGTAAACCCAACACAGATGTGTATGATCGTCAATAAAAGTCACAAACCATTTTTTTTTCCAGAAATTGTGGTCACTTTTGAAGGACCCCAAACATCATTGTGGAATAAATAAAACGGTCTTGAAGCCTGATAAGGTTTTGGAGTATAAGATTTTCTTTGACTTTTTGCCATTAAACAACTCTCACATTGAAATGATGAAGGATCAATCCCTTTAAATAGCATTGGAAATAAATGTTTTAAATATGGAAAACTTGGGTGGCCTAAATGACAATGTCAAACCATTATTTGATCACGAGCAGATAAAGAACTAATACTGCTTAGCCCTTGAACTATTTTATTACTAAGAAACTTATCCTCAAAATAATAGAGATCATTAATCATCTTAGCACTGCCAATCATCTTCCCCGAGCTCCGGTCCTGAAAAATGCAATAGGATTTATAGAAAATAACAGAACAGTTAGAGTCTCTAGATAGTTTGCTAATCTACAAGAGATTACAAGCAAGTTTAAGGACATAGAGAACAGATTTAAGATCTACTCTCTCAGAAAGTTTTATAAGGCATTTTCCTGCAATTGGTGAGAAATTACCATCGACTATCCTAACCTTCTTATTTTTGGGACATGGTGAAAAAGTCTCAAACAAATGTAAGGAATTGGTCATATGGTCGGATGCTCCTGAATATATTATCCATGGAGTAGATTTAAATTGACAAGATAGAGCATATAATTTATTACTTGTGTGCCACAGAAACACTAGGAACATTGGGTACCGAATTAAATTTTAACAGTGCAAGAAGATACTCCATCTGCTCTTTGGTGAAGGGGTTGGTCTCAACCTCATTGGTAGTAGGGTTGGCTCGGCCAGCTTTCCCTTTCCAATTTGCAGGTTTCCCATGAATTTTCCAGCAGGTCTCACGGGTATAGCGAGGCTTATTAAAAAAATTACACCAAACTTGCTGCTTTTCATCAGATTTGTGTTGAAAAATAGGAGCCTTGCTTCCAGTCATGGAGACCAGGGCAGAACCTTCAGCAACCCTAGTTCCCTTCTTGCCAAACATCACATTCCTCTGACTCTCCTCTCTTTTGACCTTTGAAAAAACATCACCAATTGAAGGTAGGGGCCGTCTTGCAATAATTCTCCCCCTCACCTCATCAAACTCGACATTCAGTCCAGCCAAAAACTTAAAAATGCTGCCATCCTCTACAATCTTTTTGTGATGTTGAGCATCCTTAGGAGATTTCCACTCATAGGTGTTGAAAAGGTCAAGGTCTTGCCAAATCCGCTTTAAGGAATTAAAATATTTTGTAACGTTGTGCTCCCCTTATCGCATCTCTCCGAGTTTGAGGATCAACTAAAAAATCTGTGATTGATTTCCGAGATCAGAATACATCTGATTTACATTCTCCCAAAGCTCTTGTGCCGTTGGATAGCACATATAATTAGAGCTAATATCTTCTTCCATTGAATTCACAAGCCACGTCATCACCATGGAATTCTCGGCATCCCATGTAACATAGGCCGGATCATCCACTGCAGGAGCCTTCTTTTCACCAGTCAAATAGCCCATTTTTCCACGCCCTCTAATATACATTCTAACTGATTGAGACCATCTCAGAAAATTGTCACCATTCAAACGAATTGTGGTAATTTGTACAGAATGAGATTCTGAAGAGGTAGCACTGATTTTTGAAACATCCGTGCTACTAGGATTGTTCATGGAGGATTGAGGGATAGTACTACAATTGGATGAAGAGTCAGACATGGTTTGAGGGTGCAAGGATCCAAAAGGAAGAAAAAAGGAATTCCGGCAAGATATTCTTCCTGCTCTGATACCAACTTGAAAAATAGGTTTGCGCAGAATTAATCATTCTGTCATTGAGATTGTTCTTTTATAGAGATTTACAGCACACATAAAACCATTAAATCAGGAAACTAAATCACTGATTTAAGGAAAGAATAATTTCTAGGTACATTTTCCTAAAATACATAGATTTGCACCTAAATAACTATGTTACAACTAATGACTAATTTACAGCTAATATATAATTACAACACATATTTTTTCTAATTTTCTAACACTATCATGCATTATTGATCGTTAGGATTAATATTTGACTAAATCTATGCTTGGATCTATAAAGTCTATACATGATTATTTTTTATTCTGTGTCTTTCATTAAATTGTCTACATAGAGTGCTTAGGAAAACTTTGACTCTTTGTTATTCAATATGTTTACATGGGATGCTTAGACATCATACTATTAAGTAGAAATAGAATCTACATAAGATTAATTTTATTTGGGCTTAATTGTTATATCCATGAGATGACATAGATTGATTTCGAGTTGTCATTCTAAAATTGAGGATTAATTAATAATTAGATAATTACTAGTTGAATAGTGGTGGATTCTGAAACCTAGGTAATTTTTGTCTTATTGAATTCTCATTTGCTTTAATTGTTCTCTTAATTTAATTAGTTTAATTCCTCTTAAAATTCAAATTGCTCAACTAGGTTAGGATTAATATTAATTTTAAATTTAAATTAGACATTTCAATTTGTAGCAATCCCTGTGGGTTCGACCTCGTTACCACTATTCTATCTCTAGATTCGTGCACTTGCGAGTATATTAAAATTTTTCACAACATTAATTCTACAAAATACTGAGAAATAACAAAAGTCAAAACTCGTCATAGATTTTGAAACTGAAGTTCGATAATAATCAACACTACTTAAATAAGAAAAATCTAAACTCCAAATAGGTAACTACTTAAGATTTCTTGAACCTCTTGTTCTTTATTAGGTTATTTCTCACATTTTATAATATTAAACTAGCCCTTATATAATTTACTATTAAGGGTCGATAAGGTTGCCCGACCGAGTGGTTTTCCAGTAAATGTATTTCACTAGCTACTTGGTTTCAAGTCCTAAAGGAGGTAGGGAACAAAAATTAATTTGGACTTTACCCCCTTCCCTACTTTATATTGAAATTTTAGCTAAGCAACCTAAGAAGTGGGTGAATTAGGTATTTAAAAAATATACAAATAAAATTAGAAAACAACTTAAATCAATGTTTTAGGAAATTTAATGACAATAAATTTAAAAAGAAATAAATTTAAAGAGATAGGGGAGAAAAAAGCAAACACATGAATTTTATATGGATCGGCAAAACCCACCAATGCCCACGCCTCTAAGCAAACTGAGCTTGAGGATTCCATTATCCAAGCAATTTAACTACAAGATTTTTATAATTGACTTTCAAGGTGACAATAAACCTTTGCAAGTAGAGATGAACACACACACCTCTCTCCTCAAGTCTTTCATACACTTTCACTCACTCAATCTTAATATTTATAACAAATATTATACTCTGTAAGAGTATAAAAGCAAATGATAGCTTAATAATGATTCAATGTGTGTCGATAAGCAAAGTGAAAGCTCAAGGTAGGTTGTATAAATTGATTTTATCTTGATGAAGATTGAAAAAGCTGTTAAATTCGATTTTGATTTAAGTTTTTATAGATAAGACAAGCAAACTAGCCGTTATTGACTTTCTGGAGACTTGCTGGATCGCCGCTAAATAAGGCCGTAGCCGTTATGCTGATAGGGAAAGTTACTGTTACAAATAAAATTTCAAATTTTGGCCTAAGCGGATAGCTGCTACCTTTTGCTGGCTAGCCGCTTTGTTTAAGGACATGAGGCAGATTATCGCTTACTTTGAGCAGTTAGCCATTATCTTTCTCGAACTGAAGCTTCTACCCATTATTGGTTAAGCAGTTAGCCACAACTGTTCCAGATTTTATAGATTTAGTCCAAAAAATTTTTAAAATTATATTATGGACTAAAAATTTATAAACATTTGTAAATAGGTCCATTTTCAGAATTTAGAACAACACTTATTATTTTAAAGTTCTCAAAATTGTTTAATTTAGTCCATAAATTTGGAAAAACAACCAATTTCATAAAATTAATTGTCTTATACTTATAAAAGCTTTAGTTTATGAAAAATAATAATTTATTTAAAATATCATGAAAGATAACTTGAACTTTCAATTGCTAAAATATGCATACATTAGATCATACCAGCCTTACACGAATTACAGCAAAGAGGTCACTTGAGCTTGTACTCTTAGTGTTCATCCTTGATTGTGCCATTGTCCATTAAATGTCTAGAGCTTGATCGCACTTGAATGATTTTTGCCCTTCAAGAACTATTGAGATTGTGAAATATAAATTTACCAATTTACCCTTGACACGTGGCTTTTTATCATCAAAATTAAGTTTCATATATCCATTTTAGGCCAACAGTCCCCCCCCCCTTTTTGATGATGACACACACCTAATTTATTTTGACATTTCTACTTCCCTTGAGTATGTGACATACATTAATAATTAAACAAATATAAACTTCCCATGTGTACATGATCCTTATAATTATATAACATTTGTAAACTCCCCCTGAGTATCTTATAAAATAGCAAAAAACACTTCAAAATACATGTTACTTATCTTCTCCCCATTCATTATCAAAACTACTTCTCTACCATGCCAATCCATCAAAAACACTTCTACAATTACTAACAAAGAAACCAACATTAATATTGAAACAAGAATCCATAAACATAGCCGAATCAAAATTAGAACAAAGGTATTAAATGCATACGATAATATAAGTGCGTAAAAACAAGGGACCAAAAGAAAATATAAGTAAACAAAAAATGAAGAACACTAGTGAGGTGGCTGAAATGATGAGGAGGATAATGGTGGAAGCCTAAGAGCAGTAAAAAGTCACTGCTATCCATCAAAGATCTACTGTTGTTGATAAAAATGGCATTGTTGCTGAGAAATGAAATGATCCTGAACTGTTATAAACTATCACTGAAACTGGTTCAGCTGCTCGGATATGAAATGTACTTCACTTAACAACTGCTACATCAGATCCTTAAGAGCTATTGAAGTATAATGTAAAGGAACCTTTGAAGTAGGATGCAGAGGATGTGGTCATCGTGAAGCACTGAGATTAGGAGGCTGATCGGGTGAAAGTACATTGTTAAAGATACAATGATCTGAAAGAGCAATCACTGTAAACTAATTTATAGCATTTTGATCTTTAACCTACATATTTTCACCCAAACAAACCCCCAACTAGCTATAGCCTCATACCCTAATTCTTTGGACTCCTTAACAGTTGGTTCAGATAAGGAAACCCAAAAATGCTAAAGGATTCAAGTAATGATGCTACATAGAGGAAGGGATTGGTTTTCTATGCCCTGAGTACTAAGCACATGCTGAATAATTATACATCATACATTAAGCTCTCTGCCATCAAAGATACTATTTAATAAAGCAACATCTAAGCATATAACTTCATCACTATGTCCTCTTAAGGGCTAATCACATGCTAAAGAACACTATGAAGGTTCCAAACTTGAAAGGGAAACACTTGTGATTTGAAAGTGGAGTTATAAAAATCTGTGGACAGATCAGGTCGCCTATATTTATTTCTTAACAGCACCAACAACAGAATACCAAGGATCATCAATTTTGTGTCTAGATGTATAAAGATGCAATCCACAATTCCTAGTCCTAAGTATCATATTCATATCCTCTACATCAAACTCAATAGAAATTCTAGTGACATTTGCAGAGATAAACCTGTTCGAGTAAAATACTCATACCAAATTCGAATAACCCCATTCCCTAATGACTAATGGATTTGTTCAATGCATATTAGCAAATAAAGTCTTAAGAGTTTTGTTGCAAATAGAAAGATTCTCCAAATTATCAAGGTTGACGAAATAGGATGGAAGAACCGACCTTGTCACAAACCAGTCATAGATACCTTTTTGTAGAGCCGCATTGGGGAAATGAGTTGAAATGAATTATGGAATGTTTTCGTGGAGTTCTCATCGCTTCTTAGCCGTATGCTTTCCTTGGACTTCTCACCACTAACCATTGTGAAATTACCAAACCCCCCCCCCCCTAAAAAGCACAAATTCGGGTTCACAAGAATTTCGGTGAAATTGATGAAATGGAGCCATTAAAATAATCCTTATGATGAGATAAGATAATGTTGGAGTTCAATTTGGTCAAAAGGGAGCTGAAAATGACTCAAGTATGAGAGTTTGTGAAATGGGTAACCTTGGTTTAGAAATTTGAGATTTAAAAAAAATGATGAAATAGTGCTTTAGGGAATAGAAATATAAGTTTAAACGATTAAGAATGAGGAATGGATTTTAGATAGAAAGTGAGAGACAATGATCAAACAATGTTAAAGAGAGAGGATGAGTAAAGAAGATGAAGTAAAAACCCTTCAAAACATGAAGCCGGCTAGCCACTTAAAGCAAGCGGTTAGCCGCTTCAGCTCTAGAAACCAAGCAATTAGTTGTTAACTTAAGGCGACTAGTCATTTGGTTTTGGCCATAATCTGCCTTTCAAGCGGCTTCGCTTGAAACAAGTGGTCAGCCGATTCCCCTAAAAATTTCAATGATTTATATTTTGGCCAAAAATTGATCAATTCCGAGACCATTTGGTGATCTCGAAAAATTTCAAAAGCCTTTTTTAATGCATAAATCATGATGATGAACATTAAAAATTAAAAATTTAAGCATCTGACATATTGAACACAAATACACATCATACAATTATCAAGATAGGAAATCAATAATTCTAATAGTCTCAATATCATGATAAGAATGTTAATGTGAAAATTTTCTCATCCCAAGTTCATGTCAAATTTTTGAAAATTTTTGTTTGTAAAAGGGTTTTGTAAAAGTATCAGCAAGTTGTTTTTCCACAGAAACAAATTCTAATGCAATAACTCCCTTTTGAACATGATCTCTCAAAAAATGATGCTTAATTTCCATGTGTTTGGTCTTAGGATGTTGAATGAGATTTTTTGACAAATTTATTACAATAATATTATAACACATGATAGGGATGTAATCAAGATTAATCATATAATCTTTAAGGTTTTGTTTCATCCAAATAACTTGAGTGCAACAACTACCAACGATACTATATTCAGCTTTAGTGGTTGAAAGTGCTACTGAATTTTGCTTTTTAATAAACCATGAAACAAGTGAATGTCCTAGAAAATGACAGGTGACACTAGTACTCTTCCTATCAACTTTATAACTGGCAAAGTCGGCATCCGAATAAAATGTTTAATCTATGTGTTCTCTTAGAATACTAAAGGCCAAAATTAATGGTTCCACTTAAATAATGAAAAATTCTTTTGATAGCAAGCAAATAAGATTCCTTGAGACATGATTGAAATCTTGCATACAAGCATACATTGAACATGATATTAGGTCCACCAGTAGTTAAGTAAAGTAAAGATCCGATCATATCTTGATACATTCTAATGTCAACCTCTTTATCTTTTTCGTTCTTGTCGAGCTTGATTGTCATACTCATTGGAGTGTTTTTGGTCTTTAAGTTATCAATACCAAATCTTTTGAATAGATCTTTTACATATTTAGCTTGATTGATGAAGATTCGCTCTTTCTTTTGTTTGATTTGAAGTCGAAGGAAATACTTCAATTCTCCCATCATGTTCATTTCAAATTCTTTACTCATGCAAGATAAAAAAATGTCAACCAAAGATAATGTCATCAATATAAATTAGAGCAACAAATATATCTTGATCCTTGTGTTTAACAAAGAGTGTAATATCTACTTAGCTCATTAAAAAACCATTTTCGAAAAGAAATTTACTGAGTCTTTCATACCATACTCTAGTTGCTCGCTTTAAACCATATAATGCTTTAGACAACTTGTAAACATAATTTGGAAATTTTTCATTTTCAAAACAAAGGGTTATTTCACATGGACTTATTCCATAGTGTAACAATTTAAAAATGCACTTTCGACAACTACTTGATAAAAAATAAAATCTTTTGAAATGCAATTGCTAAAAGCATCCTAATAATTTCACATAGACTTCTTTTATAATGTATCCTTGAGCCACTAGTCTGGTTTTATTTCTTACAACTACACTAGATTAATCTATTTTATTTCTAGAAACCCATTTAGTTCCTACTATAGATTAATGTTCTAGTTTAGGAACCAATTTCCACACATTATTTCTCTCAAATTGGTTTAGCTCTTCTTGTATGGTCATAATCCAAGATTCATCATTTTCCTCATCGGAAAAGGATTTAGGTAAAATTTAAGATATAAAAGTGGTATGCTCACATATGTTTCTAATGGATGATCTAGTAATTATGCCTCGTGAAGGATCTCATAAAATTAAGTGTTTTGCATTAAAGGAAACACACCTCTACTCCTTGGGGAGTGTTTGAGAATTATTACCATTTTAATCCAACTCGGGTTGTTCTCCTTGTTATTCCTCTTGATTCTCACATGGAGAATCATCATTTTTTTTCTTTTTTGAAGAGGATTCTTCATGATGTAGTTTTTAATTATCTTTTTATGTACCTGCTTCATCATCAACTAGAACTTTCTCTGTAAATGAATGGTTAGATTCTTCTAAAGTGGCAAGCATAAATTCTTCAACAACCAAGGTCCTTTTATTATAAACTCTATAAGCTTTACTTGAATTTGAATATCCAACAAAGATACAACATCAGATTTTGGATCAAAATTTCACAAATTTTCTTTTGTGTTTAAAATAAAACATTTGCATCCAAAAACCTTGAAATAACTGATATTGTGTTTTTTTTTTCCAAAGCTCATAGAAGTCTTGTTGAGAGATGGCCTAATTAACACATGATTTGAAACATAACATGCGATATTAATGGTTTTGGCTTAAAAAAATTTTGACAAGGAGTTTTCATTTAACATAGTCCTATCCATTTCCTTAATTGTCCTAATCTTTCTCTTAACAACTCATTTTGCTGTGGAGTTCTAGGTGATGAAAATTGATGTTCGATATCAAAGTTATTACAAAAACTTTTAAATGCATGATTTTCAAATTGTCTACCATGATCACTTCGAATGTAAAAAAATAATGTAGCCTTTTTCAATTTGAACTCTTTTACAGAAAATTTTAAAAGCATCATCCTTACTAGTTAAGAACAACACCCGTATAAATTTAGAAATATCATCAACTATCACAAATGCATAATATTTAGCATTTGGACTCATATATGTAGATGGATCAAACAAATCCATATGAATATATTGAAGAGGTTTTGAAGTAAAGATATAATTTTTATCTTTAAAAGATGCTTTGACTTGCTTCCCAAATTGACAAGCATCACATACTCTATCTTTTTTAAAACCCATTTTAGGAAGACCTTTAATAAAATCATTTTTGGAAATCTTTGAAATCAAATCCATGTTTGCATGACATAGTCTTTTATACCACAATCAACTATCATCATGTAATACATAAAAACATTTATCATGAGATAATGTGCAATCTATATTAATAGTATACACATTTATGTGTCTTTTTCCAATAAAGAGAACTTTACCATCACATGCATTCTCAATGACACATCTTGGTTTATCAAAGATAACTCTATAGCTTTTACCACATAATTGACTAATACTAAGAAAATTATATTTCAAATTATATTTCAAATTTTCAACCAAACATATATTTTCAATTATGGTAAATGAATTTATACTGATATTTCCTGCTCCAAGAATTTTTTTTCTTTTGAGTTATCTCCAAATAACACATCCCCACCATTTTCGATTTTAGTGAAACTTGAGAGCCAAGAATAGTCACTGGTCATGTGTCTTGAGCATTTGCTATCCAAATACCATTTATTCCTTTTTCCTTTCTTCTTTGATCCCTGCAAAAAAGATCTCATATTGAGTTTTTAGGTTTCCAAATAATTTTAAGTCCTTGAATATTAGTGAGATCTCCTTTCAAAACCCAAACCTTCCTAATGCCAAGATAAATATTTCTCCTAATTGGGCATGCATAACTCATGTGACCATTTCCATTAGAATAATTGCAAATGATTTGATGCACGCTAGTTAAGACAACCTTAACAAAATATTTTTTTGTAATATTTTTGTTTTGATGTAGGCTTATAACCAAGGCCTCCTTCGTAAAAAAACACATTTTTGAGAGCTAAGCAATTTTTCTAAATTCCTTGGACCATTTGTAAACTTTAACACAATATCATTAAGCTTATTGTTCTTCTTATTAAGAGCTTCATTCTCCTTGATCAAATCATTAACAAGTGAATTTTTATGCTCAAGTGAAGTGCTTTGCTTTTCTTTGAATGAAATGATTTTTTTAAGTAACATCTATTCTTTATTTCAAGAAATTTAGTTTTTTCATTTAAAAAATTCTTTTGTTCTTGCAAACTATCATTTTCATTTGAGAATTCCAACATTTTCTTTTTAAGAGAAGCATTTTCAAATTATTATGTAATTTTTTAAATGCTTCAAAGAATTCATCATAGGAGGGAAGATCATTTACCTCATCAAGTTCATCAAATGATTCATCTCTAATTGCTATAAGTGGCAAAATTGACATTTCATGTGATTGTTCTTCATCGGTGGATTCTTTGTCACTATAATCCTTTGTAGCCACCATAGCTTTATTCGTGAGTTTGTTGAGAAAATGACACTATGATTTTATATGGGGGTAAAAGTTCGTTTAGTCCCTATATTTTGAGGTTAGTGTCCGTTTAGTCCTTATATTTTTAAAAATACTTCAAACTATCCCTATCATTAAATTATTGACATTCTTACCATTACCTTTTGTTCATTTTGATTTTTTTTTACAATATTACCCTATTACAATAATATTTCTTTTTTTAAACATTATTAAAAAGAAATATTAAATTACCAGTTTAACACCAAAAAATAAAATAAAAACAATATATATTAATTTTTGTGGAACACTCTGCTGAGAAGTTAAAATATTAATTTTTTTAAAAAAATTGATAACTTAATTTTTTACAAATTAATTTTTTTGGACACACATGAGCTTCCACAAAAATTAATATATATTTTTTTGTTTTTTATTTTATTTTTGTGTTTAATTTGATAATCCAATTTTTTTATTAATATCTAAAAAGAAACATTACTATAAGAGTGTAAAATTATAAAAGTATGCTAAAAAAATAAAAAAAATAATGGCATAAGTGTCAATATTTAATAATAAGGACGTTTTGAGGTATTCTTAAAAATATATGGATTAAATGGGCGCTAAACTCATAATATAGGGACTAAACAAACTTTTACCCTTTATATGGTCTGGCTTCTTATGTTTAAAAAAATAATTGCCTCATTCTTCTCCTTTTGATTTTTCAAGTTTCAAAACTTTCTTCTCTCAGTTGGTTTCTTGAAGAATCTTATAATTTTTTTTTGGCAATCATTGCAATATCTTCATCTTTAAATTCACTTTCTTCATCACTTTCAAGTCTTGAAACTATCAAGGCAATACTTATCTTCTTCTTGTCTTCATCTTCTTATCTTCATCTCATTTTTCAATGGCTAAATCTTCTTAAAAAAAATAAGTGAGCCAATTAAATCATCAATCGACAAGGTATTTAAACCCTTAGCTTCCTCTATGGCTATTCTTTTAGTTCTTCACTCTTTTGATAAAAACCTAATGATTTTCCACACCTTTTTGCTATTCGAAAAGGTTTTTCCTAAAGCTTCTAGAGTGTTTGCAATATGCGTAAATCGAGTATACATGGAATAAACACTCGGTTTTTTTCCATTTGAAGCAACTTATTCTACTTAGTGTTTCCACTATTTTAGACGCCTTAACTTGATTTGTTCCCTCATAAACAATAATAATAAGTATTAATTGTAATAATAATATAACAATTATTATTATTATTATTATTGTTGTTGTTGTTGTTTTGTTGTTGATGTTGTTGTTGTTGTTGTTGTTTTGTTGTTGATGTTGTTGTTGTTGTTGTTGTTGTTATTGTTGTTATTGCTATTATTATTATTATTATTATGGACATAATAAACTAAGGTCATTTTAGCAACTTATAACTATCCAATTTGATTCTAAGATAAAGTAAACACATCAATGGTAATATAGTTCATTCCAATATCGATTCCCACAATTAAAGTAAATAGTTTATTTTGATTTCATTCTGTATTCTGATTACTGATCAGTAAACATACCATAAGAGTAATCATTCCCATAAAAAAATAGAGGTTTAGTTGTGGATTGTCCTTCCCTAAAGGTTAAGTCATTTTGGGTTGCCACAGATTTTTTATTCTAAATAGATTTTTTACTCTAAACAGTTAAGTCCTAATAAAAGAATCTTGCTTTGATACTAAATGAAATTCTAGCTAAGAGGGAGTGAATTGGGTATTTAAAAAATATACAAATAAAATCCCAAAACAATTTAAATCAATGATTCGGGAAATTTAATGACAATAAATTTAAAAATGCATAAATTTAAAGAAATAAGGGAGAAAAAAGTAAACACGTGAATTTTTACCTGGTTCGATAAAATCCATCTAAGCCCATGTCTCTAAGCAAATCGAGCTTGAGGATTCTACTATCCAAGTTTTCCAAGGCTTCAAGATTTTTACAATTGACTTTCAAGGTGTCAATAAACCTTTACAAGTGGAGATGAACATGTACACCTTTTTCCCAAGTGTTTCATATATGTTCACTCACTCAATCTTAATATTTAAATGAATATTACAATGATTACACTCTATAAGAGTGTATAAGTAAATGATAGCTCAACAATGATTTAATGTATGTAAATAAGCAAAATGAACTCAAGGTAGGTTGTATGAACTGATTTTAGTTTGATAGAGATTGAAAAAGTTGTTAAATTTGATTTTGATTTGAGTTTTTATAGTTTGGACAAGTAAAGTAGCCGTTATTGACTTTTTGAAAACTTTCTGATCACCACTGAATTAAGTCAGTTAGACATTATTCTGATGAGGCAAATTACTATTACATATTGAATTTGAAATTTTTGCCCAAGCGGATCGCTGCTGCCTTTTGCTAGCTAGTTGTTCTGTTTCTAGACCTAAGGCGAATCACCACTTGTTTTAAGTAGTTAGCCACTATCTTTCTAGACCTAAAACAGCTAGCCGCTATTAGTTAAATAGTTAGCCGCTTCTGTTCCAGAATTTATAGATTTAGCTAAAAACTTTTTTAAATTATAATATAGCCCAAAACTTCCTAGACATTTGCAAATAGGTCCACTTTTAGAATTTAAAACAATACTTATCAATTTCAAAGTTCTAAAAAATTTTCAATTTAGTACATAATTTGAAAAAACAACCAATTTCATAATTTTATTTGTCTTATAATTATAAAACCTATAGTTTATGAAAAATGATGATTTATTTAAAATATCATGAAAGAAAACTTGAGCTTTTAAATGCTAAAATATGCATACAGTAAATCATACCAGCCTTACAAAAATCATAGCAATAGAGAAAAATACTTCTCTAAAAAAAACGTTTTAGTCATTTCGAATAAGAATGATGATTTACAAAAGCAAATTGAGGATTTGAAAAACGAAAACGATTCTTTAAAAGAAAAGGTCAAGCCACGTTAAAAGATAATGTTGTCTTGCAAAATGATATCATTTCCTTTAAATTAAAAAAAAAGGCATTTCACTTATGCATGAGAGTCCATTAGTTGATCATTGAACTAAGGAAAATGAAAATCTTAAGAAGATGGACATTAGCTTAAATGACATTGTTTTATGTTAGGCTTATATCTGATGACTCTTTAAACAGTGGATGCTCAAGACATATGATCGTGGCTGGCTTTGAAGTTTCACCAAAGTTGAAAATATTAAAGATGTCACTTTCGAAGACAATTCAAAAGGCAAAATCATTGGAGTAGGCAATGTTTGTTTGGTTGATAATTTGAGGCATAATTTGATTAGTATTAGTCAACTATGTGATAAGGTTACATATTATCTTTGATAAATCAAAATGTATTATTGAGAATGCAAGTGATACCCTCAATGTTGGAAAAATATTTATTAATATTTATACCATTGACATAACTTGTACATCATCTCATGATAAATGTTTTTTGGCGTTGCATGATGATAATTGATTGTGGCATAGAAGGCTAGGTCAATGCATTTGATTTCAAAGATTTTTAAAAATGATTTAGTTAAAAGTTTTCCAAAAATTGGTTTTCAAAAGGATAAAGTATATGATGCATGCTTATTTAAAAAGCAAGTCAAAACATCTTTCAATGACAAAAACCATATCTCTACCTCAAAACCTCTTCAACTTCTTCACTTAGATTTATTTGAACCATTTAGATATGCAAGCATTAGTGGAAAATACTATGCATTTACTATTATTGATGATTTTTCTAAATACACTTAAATGTTGTTCTTAGCTAATAAGGATGATCCCTTTGATGTTTTTAAGGTCTTTTTGTCAAGAAGTTCAAAATAAAAAAGGTTATGCTATTTCTTGCATTAAAAGTGACCATGGTAGGGTATTTGAAAATCATGCTTTTGAAATTTTTGCAATGAGTTTAGCATTGAACATCAATTCTCATCACCAAGGACCCCTTAACAAAATAGAGCTGATGAGAGAAACATGAGGTCTACTAAAGAAAGGGTTAGAGCTATGTTGAATGAAAACTCTTTACCAAAATATTTTTGGGCCAAAGTCATTAACGCCACATGCTATATTTTAAACCGTGTATTTATTAATCTCAACAAAACCCCCTCTGAGCTTTAGAGAGATAAAATGCCTAACATCGATTATTTAAAAGTCTTTCGATTCAAGTGTTTTATTTTAAACATAAAAGATAACTTAGGTAAATTTGATTCAAAATCCAATGTTGGCATTTTCCTTGGATATTAAAAGTAAAAAAAAAAGCTTATAGAGTGTTTAAGGAATCCATGCATTTTACATTTGATGAATCCAATCCTCCCTCTATGAAGAAAATCCTTACTAATAATAATGTAGATATAGAGAAAGGGAAGGAAGATTTGCAACTTGATAAATCCTCAAAAGAAAAAAAAGATGTCCTCCATGTGAAAATGATCAAACTCAAGAGAAATAACAAGGAGAACAAGCTAAACCAGATCAAAATGAGAGTAATTCTCAAGCATAAGTTGAGGTATACTCTTTCTCACCCTAAAGATTTAATTTTATTAGATGCATCACATGGTATAACTACTAGATTATCAATTAAGAACATGTGTGAGCATACCACTTTTATATCTCAAATTAAACCTAAACTTTTTCTTAATGCTGAAAGTGATGAATCTTATATTATGGCCATATAAGAAGAGCTAAATCAATTTAAGAAAACTATATATGGAAACTAGTCCTTAAACTAGAACATCAATCCATAATAGGCAGCAAATGGGTACTTACAAACAAAATGGAAGAATATGTTGTGGTTGTAAAAAAATAAAGATAGATTACTAACTCAAGGTTACAACCAAGAAGAATGGATAGATTTTGATGAAACATCTGAATCCATAGTTAGATTGAATCTATTAATATGCTATTAGCATTTACATGTCATAAAGATTTCATATTATATTGAATAAATGTCAAAAGTGCATTTTTAAATGGTTACATTATGGAAGAATTTTTTGTTAAACAACTTCTTGGTTTTGAAAATGAGCAATTTCCAAATCATGATTATAAATTGTCTAAATCCTTGTATGGTCTCGAGTAAGTCCCTGGCCATGGTATGATAGGCTTAATAAATTTCTCTTAGACAATTGCTTTTTAATGGATAAAGTAGACACTACACTCTTTGTCAAGCATGAGGATCAAGATATACTTATTGTTCAAATTTATGTTGATGATGTTTTTTTTTACTACTAATGAGTCTATATGCAAGAAATTTTCATCTTGCATGAGTAAAGAATTTTGAAATGAGCATGATGGGAGAGTTGAAATATTTTCTTCAATTATAAATTGTTCTGTAAATTAGCAAGTGTTATAGTTAGCACAAGTAATATAATGAAGAGTAAATTATCATACCATAAAAAATGGATATCCTATTAGCTACTGGAATTATTTTAATCCTAACTTATTTGAATAACCAAATAATTGAATTTAGATTAAAAAAATTAAATAAAGAATTGAAAATTAAATAAAGATGCAAGTAGTAATAGAAATCATCCAAGAGTTTTAGATATCAGGACATCCGATTTCACCATAACCAATCCAATTTAATCCTTCATCTATGCTATTAAAATATTTACTCATGTTGACACTTGACAGTGAATTTCCTAGTCCATTCAATATCCTCTCTCGAGTAATATCGACTATACCCTCACATATTAGCCCACTATATCTCTGCTTCATTTGTTCATCTTCTTCATTAGTTCTTCATATTCTCTCTCTAAAGATCAAACCTCATACCCCTCTCTCTAAAATCCATGATTTTCCTATGTTTCTTGCTAATTTGATGCTTCAAACCATTACCCATCATTTAAACATCATTCATTCATCACTCAAATACCATTTATCACTCTAAAATTGAAAATCCCAAAATAAAAAACCTAAATTTGGCCAAAAGTAATTCTTCAAATTTAACGCATATTTGCTCATATTTTATCAAATTAAACCTAGGGATGGCAAAACTCCCCATGGGTTTGGAGTCCCATGGGGCCCCACCCCATATGGGGTGAATTTTAAATAATTTTTAGGGAATGAGGTGGGGAATGGATGAAAAATAATCCCTAAATCATTAATGGGGTGAGGTTTGGTTTTGCACTCCCCACCTCATCCCCACCCCAATCCCCATTATATGAAAATATTTTTAATTTTTATTTACTAATTTTTTAGTAATTAAAATATTAATTAGTAATTTTTTATTTTTAACTACTATAAATTAATAAATATATTATAATTAAAAAAATTCCTAATTTTTTCCAAACTTTTGAAGTTTTTTTCAATAATTCAAATACTTTATAAAATGGTGATGATTTTATTTTATTTAAGTCTCTAATTTTTTATTTATTAAAATTATGTATTCATACTTATTATAAAATAATTAAATAAATAAATGGGGAATGTGGTGAGGATGGGGAAGTCATTCCCCATATGGAAATTTTCCATTTTTTTTTCAATAATTTAAATACTTTATAAAATGGTGATGATTTTATTTTATTTAAGTCTCTAATTTTTTATTTATTGAAATTATGTATTCATACTTATTATAAAATAATTAAATAAGTAAATGGGGAATGGGGTGGGGATGGGAAAGTCATTCCCCATATGGGAATTCCCCATCCCCACCCCACTAAATATATTGGGGAATGGGGTGGGGAATGGGGGTAAAATTTTTTATGGGGTAGGGAATGGGGTAGGCCTCCCCACCCCCACCCCACCCCATTGCCATCCCTAATTAAACCCGTACATCACCTTAGAAGTTTAATCAGTTCTAATTCACAAATTTTGCTTTAATTTAAAAATCCAATTTTGAATAATTGTGGTTTTGTTTGTGATAATATGACTGGTGGTGAAAGTTCAATGGGTGGTAAAAAGTGGAAACAAGTGATGTTGAGGTGAAGCTAACTACAAAAAGACCTCACATATCTCAACTCAACTCATTTTCCGACTCTCAGCATGGAACAACACTTCTACTGCCGGTTTATGCCAAGAACGATAATCTCCACTTACATTGTTAATTTGGATAACATGGAAATATGGTTGTCTACGACAAAACAATTAGATATTTGCTTGAATTTAGAGGTTGGAAGAATGCCTTGGCAGTTGAAGAGTGTGTTTATCCTAATTTAGTTAAAGTATTTTACTCAAACATGGATGCGTTTGCATTAAGTGAAAATAGAGTACTGTGCATTAAGTGAAAATAACTACTGTGCATGGGATAGCAATTGAATTTGATATGCTAGACCATAATGAGATCCTAGTAATCTCTGATGATGGGCTTGAAATTTATACCTCCAAGAAAGAACTTCATTTTGTTGGGTACTAACACATCAATGCCATAAGAAACATATGTAGGAGATCCGGTCTTACTTATGAGTTTTGTAGTGTCACATTACGCTCATAATTTTTTGAGCCTTCAAGTCTACATTCTATATCCTATACTTCATCATGCGATTTGCACCTGAAAAGAACATGCTAATAAGGTTACTTGTTTGGATGTGGCTTTGCTAGGTTGCATTTTATAAGGCTAATCAATCAGTATTGGCTATGTCATAATTCAGCACATTCTTAGTACTCATGCAACAAGTAACAAATCCTTTCCTCTTAGAGGCATAATCACAAAGATTCTCAAGCATTTTCGAGTTCTTATCAATGAGCCTACAATTGAGCTATCTTAAGAATTGGGGGATAAGCTATTGCATATTTGACGTTTTAATAGAAAGATGATAAATGTATAAAGGATATCTCTGCCAAGAATAAGTTCGCGATAATTGCTCCTGCTGACCATATAATGCTTAACGAGGCACTTCGTTCTTATCAGCTATGTGATCTCCATGCTTCACAGAGGCCTCAACCTCGTCGTTCTGCTCTAGATAATATTGAGGATATATTTCAAGATTTGCTAGGTCTATCTCTGATCAACAAAACTGCTGCCAGTCATAATTTGAGAAATTTAAGCTCTTGCAACAACAGATCCTTGAAAGGTAGCAACTGAATTTTTAAGCCCTCAACATCACTCCAACACCACCTCCACCACCTTCTTAGATGTTTTCATTATTTTCATTATCATTTTTGTCTTTCGCGCCAACATTTTCTCATGCATTATCATCACATTCTACGCATTTGTTGCTAATATTAAATTATATCTCACTGTCTTTTTTCTTAATTTAGGTGGCGTTTGTTTTTTAACTTAATAACTTAAAGTGACTTAACTTAATTAATTAAGTTAATTAGAGGTGTTTGTTTTTATAACTTAATGAGAATTTTTAGATAATTTTGACTTAATAAAATAAGCTAATTTTTTTGGCTTTTTACTTAATGGAGAAATCTGAATTAAGTCAATTACTTGCTAATGTCAAAAATATCCCTGTTTTATAATTTATTTTTCATGTCTATCCCAAAACTCACCCATAGATATTTACCCCACATAAAAATATCCATATTTTTTCTTTCTTATATTATATACGATAAAATTTAAAATTTATGGTATTTTATATATTAAAATTCTAAAATAATTATGTATTCACTTGAATATAGTTTTACTTATAAATGTTAAAATATTGTGGTATTTAATATATTATTTATTTGACATTCAAATTTAATAAGGATACAAATGTAAAAGTACATATTTTCAGCTTTTTAAGTTGAAAAAAACAAACAACTTAATACTTATTTTTCGAAATTCAGACGAAAAAACAAACATATTATTCAGATTCAGATATTCAGACCTATTCAGAATTCAGACTAATTCAGATCTATTCAGATTTCAGATAAAAAAACAAACACCACCTTAGTCGATATTTGTGGAAACTTTGATGTCTAATGCTATAATCTTATGATTTTTGCATGCCCTTGCTTGGTCTATTCTTTGCCATCTTGATTATTGATAAAGGGAGCTATCCTGACAACTCTACTTAGTTCTTGTTGCTTCCATTTTGGTAAGATAAGTCTTGAACATTTTTGTTGTTCAAATGAGGAGACAAAATAATATATCATTTTGATGATGGTGGGGGAGAAGTAATATGTATTTTGAACATTCTTTGATAATTAAATATATACTTGAGTACTTGAAGTTGAAATTGACTAGATGCCTATATATGTATTGTTACATGATAATTTATAAACTCGTGACATAGTTAGGGGGAGCTTAATATTTCTTGAATATCTCATTATTAAAATCCGCTTATGAATGTAAAAATACATGGAGCATTTTTCAACATAAAAAAAGGGAGGTTGTTGACCTAAAAGGTTAACAAACTTTGATTTAGATGACAAAAAACCATATGTGAAGGGTAAAATAGGAATATACATGTTCAATCTCACAAGTTGTTGAGGGACAAAAATTAATCCACGTAAGATCAAGTTTAAGGCAGTCAATGGACAAAGTTCATCAAGTCAAGTATAGGCGTCAGGATTATTAGGTTAGGTGATATTTCTTGTCACATATCTTGTAAACCTAGTATGATTAAATATATGCATGATTAAGCATTTAAAAGCTCGAACCTTTCTTTACGAAATTTTGAATTCACATTATTTTCAAAATATAAAGGTCCTATACTTAAAGGAAAATGCTTCTATAAAAATGGTTGTTTTCAAGTTTATAGACCAAATTGAAAAAATCTTGAAAACTTCAAAATCAACATCCATTGTTTTAAATCCTAGAAAAGGAGCTATTTGAAATATTTTGTGTCATTTTACGCCATTGTATAATTTTATAAAGTTTTAAGGCCAAACAATAAATTTAGAAAATTGAGTTAGCAATGAACCACCTCATTTTAGCGGTGAGGCGATAATTTTTGGAGAGTTTTTTGGGAATCCAGGTGGCAAGTCAGTGATTCTAAGCAGCAATTTGACTAAGCAAAAATTTCAAATGTGTTTAATAATGGTAACTTGCAATGTCAGCTTCACGACGATCCTATAATTCATTGAATGTCTATTTTAAGTGAGCAACAGCTAGTTTCTTATTCTAGCTATGAAATACCAACTTTAACTCATTTTCACAACTTTCGCTGAGCTAAAACTTGATCATTCATGGCATATTTGAGCTTTTAGTTACTTGTTTACACACATTAAATTACTATTGAGCTATAACTTATTTATTCACTCTCGTGAGGAGTTTGATTTTGTAAGAATAATATTTATTTGTACAATTGAGAAGTTATAAGTGTGAAAAATACTTAGAAAAAAAATGATCATCTCAAACTCATCTCAAATTTTGTAAAGATTTATTGACACCTTTGAGATCAATTATACATATTTTGAAGCCTTGGGTGTAAAGTTTGATTTGTGAAATCTTAAAGCTCGAATTGCTTGGAGACGTGGACTTAGGCAGATTTGTTGAACCAATAAAACTCGTTTTGTTAGTTTTCTCTACCCTTATCTTTTTGTTGCCTTAATTATTGTTGCTGGATTTTGGAGGTTGAAGTTGTTGAATTGTGTTTTTTAAAAAAGAAAATTTGGAAAAACCCAGTTCACTCCCCCTCTTAGCTTGTATACCTAAAATTACATTTTTAATAAATTTTAACTAATAAATTTTCTTTCTCATAGTTTTTCTTTCTCAAATATACTTTCTAAAAATTTCCCTTTTCTTTTCCAATAACCAACAACGTTACACATCCCAAATCTTGATCTCAAAACACATTCCAAATAACGTAGCTGATTATGTTGCATCCCACTTATAAACTTCTTTTAAATTAAAATAGACCCATCAAATATAGTTTATCTAAATCTTTTCCCTTCACGATTAAATGTCTTTAAATGAAGGGTTTTTGGTGCTGCAAACTAAGGTGGAAAAGAGAGGAAGTTTAAAAAGAATTCAGTTTCTTCTCAGTCACAACAAAAGGTTTTTAATTTACACCAAACTATTTTATCATCAATTAATAATCAATAACCTACACTTTTCCCAAAAAACAAAATGCAACAATTTATTGTAAAATACAAATTTTAAATTGCTTGTCTTTATATAAAATATTTCACCTATATTATTTTTTCTTATGATTGAGATGACGAATTTGGGGTCAAAATAGTTACAGGACTCCCCCAAAAATTATTACTACTGCAATATATTACTTTTTATTTTATATTTTTATATAACTTATATTAAGATGTTTTTGCATTGTATTGATTGATAATGAATTTAATACTTTTTCTTTATTAGAATTTAGTTGTTGATGAGAATGATATAAACAATGAACTAAATACAGAAGAAATTGTTGAACAAAAATTGGCATGGTTTTTTATACGAAACATGATTTGTTTTAATTCTACAAAATGTATGGGAAAATAATGGGATTTGAAATTATCTACGGTTATAACTGTTTCTTTGTTGCAAAAACAGAAGCCCCTCAATTGAATGTTTAATTGTGAATGGATAAGATTTAAATAAATTATTTTAGAGGTATCTATTTTAATTTCGAATAATATAATGTGTAGGATGCCAAGCAGTCATGTCATTTGAAATGTGTTTTGGGATTAAGATTTGAAATGTTTACCATTATTGGTAATGGACAAGTTAGTTTATATAATATCTTTTCCCGTCATTATGAACGAATAATATGATTAGTCTAGAGGAATTTATTTTTACGTACTTAACGTTATTTAAATTTTAAATGAATAAGATTTGAAGGGCTGTTTGATTTTTAATCTCAATCATGGATAATTGGATAAATCATTAATTTAAGGATGGGGATATCCCCCCCCCCCCCCCCCCAAGAGTCGTTTTCCTAATTCAGTAATAATGTAGTCACAAACTCTTATATAAACTTATTTTGTACAAACTCATGTGGCATGATAAGATTGGTTGAATTAAATATCACTTGTCCCACATGATTTGTTTTTATTATTTTATATTTTCATTCAACTAATGAATTAATGCCACGTTAGTTTATACAAAATAAATTTATATAAGAGTTTGTGGCTGTATCATCACTCTTTCTAATTAGAGATCTCACTTTAATAGTTAAAAGACAAAAAAAAATTTCAATACACTATATAATAAAATCCGATCAGAGTCTGTGTTTATTTTGTTTTTTAACTTATCATTGACTTTATTAAAGTCACGGATTCCTGATTGAAAAACTACTTTTCCCTCATTATTTGTATAATTCTACCTCAATTATTAAATCTTTTTTCGATTACAATTTTCCCTTCATATATTGTGCTTCACATTTTCAATCTCATTCTATTTTGTTGATTGAGACCTTTCTCTAGTCTTACCAAACTAAAATCAATTTAAAATTAGTTAGAAAATTTAATCAAGATAATCACACACAAGTTCAACTAGTTCGTCAATACTCAATAATAAAATATATTGCAGGAAAACTATGAGAAATAGTGAAAGAGAGTTTAACAATTCATGTTTTATTTGTGCCAAAACTCAAATGATAGTTGCAAATTTCTTCATGATGATCGTGGCTAGTTGTTTCTATTTATAGTTTGATGTGCTTAGCCTTCTTTTAAAGCTTGGATGTATGTTTGCGGTAGGGATGACAAAATTTGAGTCTGGGTTCGGGTTTAGCTTTCTCAGTTCTGGATCCAGACACCATTTTCTTTCTCCCGAACCCAGATTAAAATCTGATTTTTTCCATCCGAGTCCGGGCCGAGTTCAACCTAAAAAAATTCAAGTTTCCGGATTCCGGGTTTTGAACCCGGATCAATAAATCAATTTCTACAATTCTAGAAATCCTCCCATGGACACAAGCGAGAAATTTGAATTAATTATAACGCAAACTCAAATCAAAACAGAAAAAGTCATGTAAACACATTGGTTAAAAAAACAAAAGGCAAAAAGGTCACTTTAGTAGTCAATTAAATACACAGCAAACACATTGGAGAATAGGTCCTACTAAAACGATCTTCTAATTCTAATTGGAGGCTATAAAGAAACAGAACAAAATGATATTCCAATTTGGGGAAAAGCTTGGGTTTGATTTTGATACGACCGTGAATGGTCTGTATTTTGCTTTGAAAATTCATTTTGGGGCTCAGATTTGTACTTGCCAACTAATGCACATCCTCCTTCACGCAAGTTGGTCATAATTATAAACTTCATATCTCTCTTTGTGGAATCTAACCTATAATAAATGGAAATTTAGAACAACAAACTGAAATGACATAATAGTCAAAGCTTGTAACATCAGTCCAGTGCTCACAATTAATCAGCTCTCAACTTTGCAAAGTTCATGTTGAAATAAGATCTTCATACTCATTTTCAAGCAATAACACATCCAAATTGTAAATCATTCATAAACAATACAAATTTCTCAGCAATAACACATCTAGTGATTTAAATCCATAAATTTTAATGTTTCAAGTAATAAAACAGCCACAAATATATATCCATAACACAAGTCTACAATTCAAAGTTTTAATTAAAAACCACAAATCTAAAGTCTAAACCTTTCTCCATCATTTTCTATTCTTCTTCACTTGACTCACTGTTGTTCAAAGCTCACCCATCAAACTTTCATCAATCAGCTTTTCTGCAGAAAGTATTGTTTCCTCCGGAATTCCATCTAAAAAATATGCATAAATCATAAACATAAGAAACAAAACAGCTAGTTAGTGATAAATTGATACTATAACAAATTAATTTATTTTATGTAATAAATAAATTTTCCATACCTTTTAGGTTTTGGTCACGCCAAAACCAATTTTGAGTACACATCAACACCTCCAGTGTAGATGGATGGAGTCTACTGTAATGAGGACTCAAATCTCTACCTCCAGTGCTAAAAGCGGACTCGGAAGCAATTGTTGATACAGGAATAGCCAAAAAGTCTCTGGCAATCTTTGCAAGTATAGAATATTTGCCTTGATTATTCTTCCACCATGACAAAATATCAAATTGACTAGTTGAAGGCAAAGTACTTTCCTCAAGATAAAGCTCAAATTCTGTTTTGAAATGATTATTCTGTGAGTTCTGATTTCTAAATAATTCCCACTCATTAGCCATCTCATCTAAGTCTAAGTCTACCATAATAGAATCCTCTGCTGCAGCACCTTGAGAACTAGCTGAACCATTAACCCCCCAATTTGCATTTGATGAATACTTTACTTCATACTCATGTACTAAATCAACAAATAATTTGCGCACCCTTTCAATTTCGAATTAAGCTCTTTCTCCATTGATTTTGGTAAATAGAAAGTTAATTAACAGTATTTTATGCCGAGGATCTAACAAAATCCCCACAACAAGAATTCCATGATTAACATCCCAATATTTATCATACTTTGCAATCATCTTAGTGGCAATATTTTTTATCCCCTCAATTGGTGATTGGAACCATGCATTCATTGACAATCTAATTTCACAAATCTTGCCAAAAAATAAATTAGATGTCGGGTATCGTGTCCCCGAAAAAAGTTCTGTCAACTTATAAAAACTCTTCAAATACTCACACATAAGTTTTGAAAATTTCCACTCCAACTCACTAGGCAAAGATGTATAATTTCTATCATGCTCCTTTAAACGAACAAATACATCTTTATACAACAAAGCCATATTAAGCATCAAATCCACCTAGTTTGACAATCAAGTGCTAAGTTTTTAGTTTCTTTAACACCTAATTATTTTTTTGCAGCCTCAAAATTTTCAATTCTAGAAGGTGTTGCTATCCAATAATGGACGCTCTCTCTAATTTTTTCAACTTTTTTTTGTATCACAGATAAACTATCCTTAACTATCAAGTTCAATATATGAGCACAACAATGCATGTGAAGGAATTTGCCACCCATAATCATTGAACTAGTTAAAAATTTCCCCAACAACAAATCAATCATGGACTCATTTGCAGAACAATTATCAACAGTTACAGTAGACAACTTTCTATCTATATTCCACTCCATCAAACACTCAAACAACTCATTGCACATAACTTCACCATTATGTGGAGCTGGCACATATATAAACCTAAAAATGTAAAAAAAACAATCAAAATATTAAATAATGCAAACATTCATTTATGTTGAAATGAAAAAAAATATTTTGAGAATATTACCATATAATACAACTTCACAACCCCATGAGCTATCAATGTAATGTGCCGCAACAACCATATACCCTTTCTTTTGGTTACTAGCAGTCCACATATCCGTAGTCACTGCATTTCTACTCTCACAAGCTTCCAAAATACTCATTGCCTTCGTCCTTTTAATATTGTAAAGCTTCAAAATTGCAGTTTTGATACTGTTTCTACTAATAGTCTCAATTGAAGGTTAGAGAAGCTTTAACAGTTTAGAGAAGCTTTAACAGTTCGTGAAACCCAATATATTCAACAAATGATAACGAAAGCTCATGCAGTACAATCATTCTAGCTATAAAAACCTTCACTATTGCCATATCCCACTTTGGTTCAGTACTATAATTACTAAGAACAGTGGTTCCATCTGCTTTAGAAGAAAAAGAAAGGTGCATTTGCTGCACATTCTTGAATGACCTTCTAGGATAACGTTTAGTATGATTAATCAAGTGATAAGTGCCTTGAGAATAATTTCCTTGCATAACTGACCCACAATAATTACAAATCGCCTGAACTTTCTTGCCTAACTTAACTTTTTAAAAATGATTCCAAGCATTAGAAACTGATCGACCTGAACTACTCCCTTTGCTGCCAGCGCCTCGTTTTTTTGAAGCGGCAACAGTAGTATTACCCATACCGCCACGACCACTCCCACTTCCACTCCCCTGCTCTACTGTTGTTGAATCAGGTTCTAATTCAGTAGCTGTATCATTATTTTCTACTGCCATATCCATGACAACCCTCTTACCCACACTTTCATCAGTCTCGGAGATATCTAAATCAACTCTTTGTTCATTTTCCATTACGAATTTAACACCCTACAAGAATTATGTCAAAACAAATTAAACTAACCCACTATTCCTCAAATTTCTTCCATTTTATATGTTATTTTTTACTGTAACAATGTTCTAACATTTTAAAGATACCATTTCGAATCTATTAACAACAATGAATCTATTAACAGCAACAATTTATTTTTAACTGTAACAACGTTCTAACATTTTAAAGATACAATTTTGAATCTATTAACAGCAACAATCAACAATATTTCAAGCATAAATCAAATAACAAAGCATAACACAACACAAATCAATATCGGAGCAAACATAGCACAAATCACATAAGTCAAAACAAAGTATAACAGCGGCAAAACAAAAGGCCAGAAACTCACAATTCATGGCGGCGTATCAGTGGTGTTCACGGCAGCTGATGGTGAAGGTGAGTTGTCACAGCTCAAAAAAGATTGTCGATGATGATGAATAGAGGAGCTACCAAGTTGCAAGCATGCGACGGTGGTGAACCAAACGAGTTGTGACGATGGGGAACCCAAGCTTGTGACAGTGGCGAACCCGACCTTGCGACAGTGGCAAACCCAACCTTGCAACGGTGGCGAACCCAGCCAATGGTTGTTTGACTTTGGCACTTTGCTGCGGCTGCGTCAAGCGGTACAGCTTCAATCTGTTTGTGTGCTTGTGTCTGAGAGTAGAAAGATAGAAATAGAATTAGCATTTTTTTAATGTTTATATTTATATTAACTAATAAATATAATTAAAAATAATATAAAAAAGATATTCGGGTTTGGGTTCCAGATATACGGGTTACCCCAAACTCGGATCCGAACCCGGATCCATCCAGGTCATTAAAATCCATTCCGGATCCGGATTTTTTTGCACTCTGGTACGGGTTCGACCCAGTCCAGATTATCCGGGTTCGTCCAGGTCCGGGCTGGGTTTGGGTTATTTTGCCATCCCTAGTTTGCGGTGACTGGAGAGAGAAGAGAGAAGAAAATGTTGATTTAAGGGTAGTTTGGTAATAAGAGGAGGGTTTATTTATAAAATATTTGATTTACAATTCTTTCATTGGGTTTATTTAAAATTGGGGTAGTATTATAAAATAAATGGGATGGAAATATCATCCTCCTTAATTTTAAGATTGAAAAATAATGGGAAAAATTATTTATTTTTGAGGGCCCACGCATGTGCATTGCCATTTATTTTTCTTTAAGGGATATTATCATTTTGTCATTTCATTTTTTTTCTAATATTTCACTTTATTAAATTTTTCTCATAACTACTTTTTTCCATTTAATGTTTTAGGTTTTTTTTTATTTTGATGTGAAACAATAAAAAATAACATAAATTTTAATAAAATCTATAGTAAACGTTTAATTTATCCCTAAATTGTATAAATACAATTTAGTCCTCTAAATTGAAATAAAATAAATTCATTTATTTACAAAGATATAATGCTTTTAATTTATAAATTAATTAGTTTAGATATCTAAAATAATCAATTAGAAAATTAGAAATATTATAATGTTTTTGGCTTAATATACTACAGTTATTAAAATACTCATGTGACATTAGTGATTGTTTAACGGAGTTTAACGATTTAGTGGTGAAATAATAAAAACTAAAATCTTGGGTGGGAAAACATAACTGTAAAAATTTTTGAGTAAAGTGATATGTTAAAAAAAAGGTTAAATGGTAAAATGATAATAACCTTGTTGTTTTGTATGATTATTAACTGCATAACAGCTATAATAAAAGCAAATGGAATAGGACATGGGTATTGGTATTTATTTTTCCTTAAGAGATATTATTATTTTATCATTTAATTTTCCTTGAATGCCATTTTATTAAAATTTTCAGAAAAACCATTACAAATAACATAAATTTTAATGGAATCTATTGCAAAAATATATTTTTGCCCTTTTACATTGTGTAAGTACAATTTAATCCTCTAAATTTACATAGAGATGATGCTTTTAATTGACAATTTAATTATTTTAGATATCGAAAATAATCAATTAAAAATTTAAAAATATTATAATGTTTTTGGCATAATATACTTCAGTTCTTAAAATACTCCTGTGACATCACCATTTTCATCACCATTTTTTAACAAAAAATAGTTTAATAATAAAATAATTAAAACAGAAATGTTAGTTGGGAAAAAATAACTATAAGAAAATTTTGATAGTAAAGTGATATGCTAAAAAAATTTAGTAAAATGATAATATTCTTATCATTTATTATGAATATTACTTGTACACAACAACAATAATAAAGCAAATAGAATAGAAAATGAGAAATTCTAAAGTACAACAGAGGTACTACATATTAGCCAAACATGTACATAGATAACTATGTTAGCCTAAAGGGCTATACATAATGTAATTTTGATGATAACAACATATGTATTAAGTGATTTAATAAACATTGTATTTCACATTTTCACTAGTTTTTGAAGGGTGATATTTATGCAAGTGAATCAAGTGAAATCAAGCTCAAGACACTCAACGGACAACGGCGAAATCAAGAATAAAGGTTAGAGCTCAACGGACAAATTAGTGCGATAAATTCTTGTAAAGCCGGTATAATTTAATTGATGCATGATTTAGCACTTGAGAAGCTCAAGAGATTAATTTAATTAAATACTTTTCATAAACTAAAAAGTTTTATTTTTATAAAGTAAAGTATTTTGTGTATTTAAGTAATTTGGACTTAAATGCTAAGATTGGAAATCTTTGATTTTAATAAGTATTAAATTTCGGAGTTGGACGTTTTTACAAACATTTGAAATATTTTGGATAGTGAAATCCTCAAGCCGGGTGTGCTTGGAGGCGTGGACGTAGGCGGGGATAGCCGAACCACATAAAAATCCTTGTGTTTGCTTTCTCTTCCCTTACTCTTTTAATATTGTGCTTGATTGAATTTATTGTTTTTTATTTGATTAAGGCAATAGATTAAATTGTTGTGCGAATTGTATTGCATATTTTTAAAAACCAAATTCACCCCCCTCTTGGGTTGCATAACTTGCATTTCAAACTACTCTTTGTTTCAATAACTTGTAATCTTATCTTATAGCTCTTTACCATTATCTTGTAATTATCATATAGGCTATGGCTTAACTTGTATTTATCTGATAGGCTATGACTTATCTTATAGTGTTTAGCTTATCAGCCAAGTATGCCTGACTTGTATAAATTGTAATGTTACTCATTGATAAATTATTAATTCATACAATTTCTTCATGGTATCAGAGCTCTAGTCTTTAAAGAGCACATTTTTCCTTTTTATAATGGCTGATCAAACAACACCTACTTCTACAGCCATTTCCCCTAGCCAATCAACCCAACAATCTACTGGGTATATCTCTATTAATGCTGCTGCACAGCTTCCTTTGAAACTTACACTAGAAAACTATTTTACTTAGCGAGCTCAGTTTTTATTCCTTGCTTTTGGTTATGATCTTATCAAATACATAGATGGATCCTTTCCATGTCCAGACCCAACATTAGCCTCTAGCAGTGAAACTGTATCCACCCCAAACCCAGCATACCTTCATTGGAAACGTCAAGATCAATTGATCTTTCATTCCATCATTGCCTCCTCTTAAGAAATAGTTGCTCCACTGATTGCTTGTTCCATAACGTCCAAACAAGCGTGGGATAAGTTCGCAAGATTTTATTCCAATCCTAGCTGTAGCCATGTGTTTTCGCTAAGAGAGCGTCTAGCTTGCGCCCGTCATGAATCACAATCTATGGCAGATTATCTCAATTCCCTGAGATCTACTGCTGATGAATTATCATTGATTGATGTACCCATCATTGATAACGATATTGTGGTTCATATTGCTAATGGAGTTGGTGTAGAATTCAAAGAAATAATTGCTGGGGTAAGAACACGTGAAACTGCTATTTCCTTTGACGAGTTATATGACAAATTGGTTGATTTTGAAGCAACTTTAAAACAAGCAGATCCCGTGGCAATTTCTCCTGTTACGGCTAATGCTACACAACGACAATATGATAAGCATGGTGCAAATCACAAGCAAGGCAATCGTGGCTCTCCTATTCTACATCAAAATGGCCAATTTAATAATGGTCAATTTTCTTCCCAACCCCATAATGCCTCCAACTATCAAAATTTCACCAATAATAATGCTCAATTTCGTAAGAAAGGATATGGCTTTAAGGGATTGTGTCAGCTTTGTGAGCAAAAAGGTCACACAGCCAAAGACTGCCCAGTTTTCTCCTCTCGCAAAAATACTTCGATGTTGAACCACACCATTACATCCAATATGGTTTCCCCAAATTGGCTTGTTGATAGTGCTGCCTCACATCATGTCACAGGGGATTTTAAAAATCTAACTACTGCTTCTTCTGACTAAGGTTCTGATTCAGTTTTAGTTGGAAATGGTACATGTTTGAGTATTTCTCACACTGGATCTTTATCTTTATCTTCCCCTCATACCAAATTTTCTTTGCATGATGTTCTTTATGTCCCCTCTATGAATAAAAATCTAATCTCCGTATCTCAATTTTGTGCTTCAAATAATACGTCTATTGAATTCTTTCCTGAATTTTTTCAGGTAAAGGACATGACCATGGGGGCGATTTTATTGCAAGGCCAGAATAAGGATGGAGTGTATGAGTGGCCAAATTCATTATTTAGCAAATCGTCTGCACCGCTTTCCTGTGTCACTGTTAAACCTTCATATTCCATTTGGCATCAGCGTCTTGGTCATCTGTCAACAGAAGTTTTAAATCATCTTTTGTGTTTTCTTCATTTATCTATTTATGGGTCTTTAGTTCCTCCATCATGTGAGTCTTGTTTATGTAATAAAAGTCATCGCCTCCCTTTTGGAGAGTCCACATTGAAAAGTAGTAGTCCTCTTGAACTTATTTATTCGGATGTGTGGGGTCCTGCTCCTGTTACATCGTTGGATGGTTACAAATATTATGTGATTTTTGTTGATCAGTTTACCAAGTATATTTGGCTTTATCCATTGCGATTCAAATCTGATGTCTTTGGTACTTTTGTTCAATTCAAGAACAATGTTGAAAATTATTTTAAGACCAATATTGTTTCTGTTTACACTTTTGGAGGTGGGGAATTTATTGAACTCAAAGATTTTTTTCTTAAGTGTGGCATTTCTCATTTATATACACCACCTTATACCCCACAGCATAATGGAACAGCTGAACGTAGACACCAACACATTGTTGAAACCAGGATAACACTATTGCACCAAGCATCATTACCACCAAAATTTTGGTCATTTGCCTTCTAGACAGTTGTCTATTTAATTAATAGAATACCTTCTCGTACCACTGGCATGCAATGTCCTTTCCAATTACTGTTTAAAAAGACTCCTAATTACAATAAACTAAAAATATTTGGGTGTCTTTGTTAACCATGGCTTCGGCCATACACTCACAACAAATTAGAACCACGTTCACTTCTCTGTGTTTTTCTAGGATATTGCTCTCAACAAAGTGCCTATAAATGCTTGGAGCCAAAGTCTGGGAAAATTTTTATTTCATGAGATATGCAATTTGTTGAGTCTGTATTTCCCTATAACTCTATTACTTCTACTTTGCCTTCTTTCTCTACTTTACCTATATCGTCTTGGCTTCCTCCTGTGTTTCATGTATCTAGTCCCACTGTTTCAACTTCCAATTCTAATGCCACTCAGTCACTTGCCTCATCTGACAATGCAATGACATCGCACTTAGGCTCATGTTCTTTGTCCGCAGAAAATTCTAATTCAAATATACAACCTCCAAGTTTATTCTAGGAGAACTCTCTTGACCCCACCCCCAATAATTGTTCATCATACCCACCAAATACTAGCCCCACCACCATAGGTTCCCAGATCCTCACGTCCTTATCATCTCCTAATTCCATTGAAATTCCACCCACCATTCCAGAACCCAATAATCCTCATTCAACCTTATCTAAACCTCATTCTTCATCAAATCCACTTGTTCGAACACATCCAATGACAACTCGCTCCCAAAATAACATCTATAAACCAAAAAAAAATTTCTTCCACTTTAAACCATCTACAGGTACACTCCAATCATCCATTGCCAACTTCTTGTGAACCCACATCCATTATACAGGCACTTAAAGATCCTCAATGGCTTGCTGCCATGACTACTGAATATCGTGCCCTTATCTCCAATAACACATGGGACCTTGTACCTCCATCACCTAATCAGAACCTTGTCAGCAGTAAGTGGGTGTTTCGGGTTAAAAGGAAACCTGATGGTAGTATTGATCGATTTAAAGCTCGTCTAGTAGCTAAAGGTTTCCATCAGCGTCCTGGGATTGATTGTCAGGAAACTTTCAATCCAGTTAGTAAGCCTACTCCAGTTCGATTGGTTATTTGCCTAGCCTTGGCATGTGGCTGGTCCTTACGGCAATTGGATATTAATAATGCTTTTCTCTATGGTCATCTTCAAGAGTAAGTGTTCATGAAACAACCTAGTGGCTTTTTTTTATTCTAACAAACCTAATTTTGTGTGCAGGTTGAATAAATCAATTTATGGCTTAAAACAGGCTCCACGTGCATAGTTTACAACTTTACATCATTTCCTGCTTGCTTATGGTTTTCATCAATGTCGATCTGATGCATCATTGTTTATTTATAACACAAATGGTGTACGAGTCTACTTTCTTGCTTAAGTTAATGACATTATTATAACAGGCAGCCATAATGCATATATTTCTCATTTCATTGATGCTCTTTTAGCTAAATTCTCTCTCAAAGATTTGGGGGCTTTAAACTATTTTGTAAGTGTTGAGCTTGTTCAAACAACCACTGGAATTCTCTTGTCACAGCACTCGTACATTCATGACCTCCTGCAGCGTTTTGGCATGTGTGATGCTAACGCAGTTGGTACTCCTCTTTCCTCCTCAGTCACACTTCAATTAAATGATGGGGCACCACCAGCCGATTCCACTCTATATCATCAACTTATTAGAGCCTTACAGTAGCTAACATTAACTCGGCCGGATATTAGTTTTGTTGTCAACAAATTATCTCAGTTCATGCGAAAACCTTCACAAATTCATTGGCAAGCTGCTAAGCGAATACTTAGATATTTGAAAGGGACAATTTTTCATGGTTTACATCTACGCTCATCTCAGTCGCATTCCTTAATAGTTTACTCTAATTCTAATTGGGGAGGAAATCTTGATGATCGCAGTTCTACTAGTGCCTATGTTATTTATTTTGGAGGTAATTCAATTTCATGGTCATCCAAAAAGCAACGTTCTGTTGCTCACTCATCTACAGAGGCAGAATTTCGAGCAATAGCTGCTACTGTTTCAGAAATATGTTGGATTAGGAACTTGTTGGATGAACTTGGTATAAACTTTTCTATGCATATTCTACATTGTGATAATCTTGGAGCGACATACTTATGTTCAAATCCGATTTATCACTCAAAGATGAAACACGTAGAAATTGATTTTTATTTGTTCTTGATAAAATTGCAGCAGGTCTTCTTTGTGTTTCTCATATTTCTTCAGAAAATCAGTTGGCTGATACCTTGACCAAACCATTATCTCGCAATCGTTATCTTGCGGGGGTGTATTAGCCAAACATGTACATAGATAACTACTCTTTGTTTCAATAACTTGTAATCTTATCTTATAGCTCTTTACCGTTATCTTGTAATTATCATATAGGCTATGGCTTAGCTTGTATTTATCTTATTGGCTATGACTTATCTTATAGTGTTTGGCTTATCAGCCAAGTATGCCTGACTTGTATAAATTGTAACGTTACTCATTGATAAATTATTGATTCATACAATTTCTTCACTACATTGGTTAATGTATGTATGACATGTCTAGTTTAATTAAATATTACTACAAATTACATGGTGGTTTTCTAAAAACAAATGCACAGATAATATATATATATATATATATATATATATATATATATATATACACACACACACTATTTAATTAAGAGTCATCTTATAGTGCAGCGTTGTATCTTATACAGTCGCTGCAAAAAACTAGAACAACCGGTATTTTTACCGGTTGTTCATTAAATGATTTTTAAAATTTGTTTTTAATGCTTAAAAAAATATAGTAAAATAAAAAAAAAAATGAAAAATTTAAATCTGAAACATAAAAAATCAATTAAATGAGAAAAATATTTTAAATTTTTTTAACATAAATAAATGTTAAGAAATTATAAAAATAATTATATTCCAATTTTTTTGGTTAAATGCCAATTTAATGGGTGGATGTTTCAAGTTTATTTTGTATGTCTCTAATTTCGATTAGTCTTTCTCATTTATTGGTTCATTTATTTCAATTTTTCAATCCACTAGTTTTGTGTTTAATGTTCCAACTAAATTCATTAAATACCAACATTTTGGATTAAATTACAAGTAAATTTCAGTTCTGGTAGGATGAGTTTCTAATTTTGGTTAAGCTTTCTCTCTTATTGGTATAAGGGTTTCAGTTAATAATTTCACTAGCTTTGTGTTGAATGTTCCAATGATCTATGTAAGATTTCGATTATTTGGGTTAAGTACCAAATTACTTTGTAGCGTTTAATTTTTGGTTGGATTTGTATCAAATTTTGGTTAAACTTTCTCAATTTAAGGTTAATATATTTCAACTTTTCAATCCATTAGTTTTGTGTTTATTATTCCTACTAAAATCGTTAAAAATCAATATTTTTAGTTAAATTCCAAGTAAATTTTATTTCTTGTCAGAATAGTTCCTTATTTTGGTTAAACTTTCTCCATTATGGGTTCATATATTTCAACTAATAATTCCAGTGATTTTGTGTTGAATCTTCCTATTATCGAGGTAAGATTTCAATAATTTGGGTTAGATACCGATTTTACTTTGTTAAATTTTATTTTTGGTTCTATTGGTTCCTGATTTGGTTAATCTTTCTCAACTATAGCCTTATATGTTTCAACTTTTCAATCCACTAGTTTTCTGCTTAGTATTCCTACTAAAATCGTTAAATACCAATATTTTGGGTTAAATTCAAAGTATATATTTTTTCTTATTGGATAATTTTCCTGATTTTGGTTAAATTTTCTCTCATATAGGTTCATTTATTTCAACTAATAATTCTACTAGTTTTATGTTGAGTGTTCCTATTATCTAGTTAAGATTCCAATAATTTGGGTTAAATATTAAATATACTTTGTAAGATTTTATTTTTGGTTGGACTAATCCCTAATTTTGGTTAATCTTTCTCAATTATAGGTTAATATATTTCAACTTTTCAATCCATGAGTTTTGTGTTTAATATTTCTATTAAATTCATTAAGTAACAATATTTTGGGTTAAATTATAAGTAAATTTCATTTCTCGTTGGACTAATCCCTACTTTTGGTTAAACTTTCTCCTTTATTGGTACATGAGTTTCAACTAATAATTTCACTAGTATTGTGTTGAATATTCCGATTATTTATGTAAGATTTTAATAAATTGGGTTAGATATCAAATTTACTTTTTAGATTTTATATATGGTTAGATAAGTTCCATATTTTGGTTAAACTTTCTCACTTATGGGTTCAATTACTTCAATTAATTAGTTCACTACTTTTGTGTTTCAAGTTCTCAGTGCCTACGTTATGTTTCAACATTATTGGTTAAATTCTAAGTTGATATTATAAAATTCAAAGGTACCTTTATTACGAAAAACAAATAATATTATTAAGGTGAATCTCATCACTTAATTGTACTCATTTTCTTTCCAAAATAAATTCTTTGATATCTCATCACTTCAACCAAAATTTCATTTTAAAAAATTGCATATGCAATTACAGCTCAAATTTTTATTTTTCAAATGTTTAAGATAAAACAAATTATTTATTTATTAATTTATTATATGATTATCACAGGAATAGTGAAAATTAATTTTTATATTGAAATTTTAAGATTTGCAAATTAGCATTTACTTTGAATCCAATTCAACTAAGTCACCATTTATTTATCTTTAATTAATGCTTTAAGCACAGTAAATGCATTTCAAATTAAACAATTTGTATAAAAAAACACATTAGGAAATTAATGCAATCAAGAAAAAAGAAAATATATTCAAACATTAATTTTGCTTCCTCAATTAAGTATTAAAAGGAAAATTTTCTCTTACAAATAAATTCAACCTTATAATTTAACAATAATGTTGACTACAATTTTAAAACTATTTATTTATTGCTCCAAATTGCAATAGTTTTTTATAAGTCATAAAAATTAAATTTATTTAACATTATACTTATATAGTTGGATACGTAATTTATACCTTAATTGATGTTGCCTTATTTTCAATTATTATACTTTAGTGATAGTTTATTTCATTGTATACTAATAGTGTTATAAATTTGTAATAATTGATTATACATCATATTTTTCATTGATTACTACTCGAATTATATAATATCTATTTTATAAGTGAGTATTACTCAAATTAATATATTATACTTTAAAATTTTAATTATTATACTTAAATCATATAATCACATATGCAATTAAGCGTAAATAATGAAAAGGTCACTTCCCAAGGCTTGGGAAAATGATCATGTAGATCCCTAAGTTTTCACTAAGAGACACTAAAACCCCTCTTAACTATAATGCTTTTTAACTTTATTAATTCAAAAAAAGTGACTCTAAAGTTTTATAATAAGTAGAAATATAATATTAAAATAAATGTAACAATATATACATTTTAAAATAATTAATATATAAAAAATATTTTAGTACTTTACAATCTTATATTATATTAAACTAAAATTTTTTAATAAATAGAAACATAATATTAAAATAAATATTTAAAATTTAAATTATTTTCAATATTGTATAAAATAATTTTAATATTATTAATACATTAAATATATTTTATTAATTATAAAATCTATTTAACCTAAAGATTTATTTAAAATTTTTCTAACAAATACAAATATATAATTAAAATAAATATCATAATTTACATTTTAAAAAATATTTTATATATTAAAAAATATTTTAATATTATTAATTTATTAGACAAATTAAACTATTTAAATTATATTTGTACTTATTACAAATCTAAAAGTCAATTTTTTTGAATCAATAAATCCAAATTGTATTATAGTCAAAGGGGTCTTAGGGTCCCTCGGTGAAAACATGGGGTTTTATATGATCATTTTTCCAAATCTCGGGGGTGTAGGTATCTTTTCCCTAAATTATTTAATTCTCAGTGTTGCACTAAAATTATAGTTTTCTAGTTACATTGTTAATTTAGTTAAGGGTACAATACAATGTCAATAACAATTATTGTAATAATACCTAAAAAATTATGCTTGATATTATTAAAAAATTAATTTTTAACAAATTGTACCTTGTTGACTTGATTGAGTGGTTTTCAAGCGGGGTTAAAAAATAAAATCAAATTATACACACTTTAGAAAAACACATTCAATTGGACTATATATATAAACATTATTAAAACTTTTATTATTATAGAAAATAAAATCATATAGACTATACAAGACATTTCATTAAAAATACATAATATCGTAAAAAATATCATAAGCTGAATTTAGTTTAATCATAATAATAATTACTATAATGACAGTTATTAACAATATAAAAAAACAAAGATTATCCTTTGTTGTTTAGAAAACGAAAAACCCTCTCATGTTTTAAAATAAGTTCAAATTCTCCTACAACTCTAACTGTGTTAGCTTTATATATCATTGTACTATTTGACACATAGTTTTGATGTTAGCCATAAAATTTAAATATTTTTAGAGTATAAATAAAGTGAAATGACTTATATAACCCTAATCATTAAATAAATTTAATAATAAATTATCGAGAAAAATTACTTCACACACACACACACACACATATTGTGGATATATATAACCAAATGTTATTCCAATTTAAATGGATAATTTACAACTATTAGGGATATTTTCCCCACTTGTAATTTTTCTCTATAATTTACAATTTATTATAAAATAAAATTTGATCATTAAGGATATATAAGTTATTTTACTTAATTTGTATTTTCAAAATATTTAAATTTTATAGCTAACAGTAAGATTAGGGGTAGAATAGTAAAATGATATATAAAGCTAATGTTATTATAACTTTGGGGGGGGGGGCAGTAGGAGGTAATTCTCATTTTCTCTTAACTATCATTAATGATAGTACTAGTAATAACTCAAGATCAAATATGTTACATGCGATAATTTAATAATGTAGCAAAATAAAAAAAAATTAAACAAAGTATGCAATAATTTAATTAATTTATGATAAATTTGTATCAAGTAATTTGTGTAAGAGAAACTTTGTGAGTATAATCCAAATATCAAATATATGGTACATTATATATGCCTTGTATACAGTACAAATTTAAACCATTAATATTAGTCACTATTTCAACTAATATTGAGAATAACAATATTTGATTATTAATAAGGATATTTGGTACTATGAATAATTAAATTATTTGAAAACTATCCAATAGTTAAATGGAAAATAAGAAAAAATATACTTAGTTTACACTAATATAAATATTATTCTCACTAATATAGACATTACATGTTTCAAAGTAATTTTTTCAGCCATAAGAAAATGCAAATTTTTCATGCTAAGGAGGGTGCCTTTGAAATTTTCCTAATTTAAATTGATAATTTTGATATTTAGATAAAATTGGTTGTAGCTATGTGATAATTGCTACTGATATTTGCCAATTCCCACTTCCAATTCTTTCGTTCGGTAGCAGGTTTCATGCGATAAAAAATCAAAGCAGTTGGATTGCTTTTATAAGCAAATCCAACGGGGAATAGGTTTCAAAATAAAAAAGGGATATTATCATTTTTTTACTAAAGGTATTATGACATATCATGTCAGTACTATAGTTTAGTAAAACTATCAATTTACCACCAAATGTTTAAACTGTTAGTATTTTTTTACTATTCCGTTAACTGAATAAAAATTATGCTGACGTCATAAGGGTATTTTGGACATATCACATGAGGCGAAAATGTTGCGTTTTGCAATTGTAAAGAAAGCGGGCAATTTGGACATGGAGCCCTAGAAATCAAAATCAACCCCCATCTGTCTCAATTCTTCTTCCATCTCCGCCCTCTCTCGCTCATTGTAACTTACGCATATCTCTCTCACTCTTGTAGTAGTGTTCTTCCATCTCTACTGTCTTCTACTCTGTCCATTGTAAGTAGGATTACTACTTGGTTATTGTTAATGAATTTTTGCCATTTTATTTGTAATCATCAAGCTTACATCCATTTGCCGTTTTGCTGTAATTTTGGTTATTGGGCATAATTTTGGTTATTGTTCGTTACTTTTTACCTAATTAAATTGCTTTGAGTTGCGATTAGCACTTGAATTTAATAGATTAGGATTATTAGTTGCCTACTGTTAATTAATTTTTGCTTACTGTTAATTAATTTTTTATTTGTAACCATCAAGCTTACATGCATTTGTCGTTTTGCTGAAATTTTGGTTATTGGCCATAATTTTAGTTATTTTTCATTACTTTTTACCTAATTAAATTGCTTTGAGTTATGCTGTAATTTCAGTTATTCAAAATGTTTCCTCGTTTTTAATCTTGTAGATGATGTTACCATTACAACTACATTTACTTTACAAAGGTGAAAGACATCGTATAGGGTTGATTGAACCTGAAGAATATACCCTGCAGCAGATGAAGAATGAAGCATTGAAGATTACCAGGGAGCATGGGTGGACGACTCCTGAAAGTGTGCAGTTATCGGTTACCAACCCAAGGAACAAGCTTTCGATTATTGTAGATTCTGAGGCAATCTTGCAGGCTCAGTTCGCTGCACATGATTCAATGGAAGTGGCAATGTTTGAAGCCACGATTTTGCCAACCTTACGTCCTGATTTACCACTTTATGGGGTGTTACAAGCGATGCTACATAACTGTGGAGTGCAGTTGTCTGCAGAGCAAATTACATTGGTGAATGATGGTGGAAATGAACCACCACCTAGGACTAGAGGCATACAAGGGCCACCAACAGAGCTGAATAAGAATGATGGACATGAGAATTATGATGATGATGTAGTATATTCAACTGATGGGAGTCGTATAGATGACACTGATGATGATGATGCTGATGACAATGACCAAAATGAAGATAATGGTGCAGATATTATGGATGATGCTAGGGGTTCTAGTTCTGACGATGAAACAGCTGAAGTAGATCCTTAGCTGTTAGCAGACACATCAGATTCAGATTATGATTTGGGTACCACTCAGTTGAAGGATTATATTGAAGTGCATGCATATAAGCCAGGGTGTAATGGTAAACATAGGCTGAGGTTAGGAGATGTATTTGATGATGTTGAGCATTTTAGATATGTGTTAGGTGAAGTGATGGTGGATAAAGGCTTTGAAATTACAAAGGTGTACAATGAGCCTAGGAGATTTTACGGAAAATGCAAGATTAGTGAGTGTCCATGGTATGTGATGGGAGGTAAAATAAAGGGCAATGGTGGATTTGCAATCAAAGAGTTGCAAAAGAAGCATGAATGTAGACAGACTGAAAAGTCAGTGGCTATGAACAGTAAATGGATAGCAGAGAAAATTAAGAGCAAACTTGTTGTAGATCCTCATGTGAAGATTTCTGTTCTTCGTGAGTTTATGCTGGAGACTTATGGTGTGCGGATAGGGGATTTAAAACTATATAGGGCTAAAGAGAGGGCAAGAAAAGACAATAATGGAGATCATGCGAGGGGATACAAAGATTTGTTTCAATATGCTGCAGTGATTCACAAGTATGATCCTAGTGCAATTTGTAAAGTGCTTTGTGATGCTGTAACTAGACCTGAGAAAGTGCTCTTTCAAATATTCTTTATGGCATTTCCAGCTCAAAAAAATGCCCTTAACAATTGTTGTAGGCCATATATCGGGTTGGATGGGTGTCACTTGAAATCAAAATATGGTGGAGTTCTATTAGTCGTTGTGGGTATGGATGCTAATAATGGAATGGTCCCATTAGCATTAGCAGTGTGTGAGATAGAGGATACTGAAACCTGGTCGTGGTTTTTAGAAATTCTGCATTCGTATTTTGATAATGGCTTAGAGCAGATTACATTTTGCTCATATAGGCAAAAGGGTTTGTTGGGGGCCATTGAGATAACATGTCCTACTGCATATCACAGACCATGTGCTAGGCACATATATGCTAACTTCTGCAAAGAACTTCCTGGTGTTAGTTTGAGAAATCTGTTTTGGAGGGCTGTCAGTAGCACTAACAAGTTTGATTACGCTATTGCAATGGAAAAGCTCAAAAAAGAGAAGTTAGAGGCATGGCAGTGGCTAGAGACTGAGCTTGCTGGGTTTACTTGGTCAAGACATGAGTATGACATGAATTGTAAGGTAGACCGTATAACTAACAACACTTCAGAGTGTTTTAATAGTTGGATATTACCCTACAGAGAGATGCCTTGCTTGACCATGCTTGAAGAAATTAGATGCATGCTTATGACACTCTTCACAGAAAGGAAAAAAGAAGCACAATCTTGGACCAACATTCCACTTAGAGTGAAAAAAGAATTGGATGCTGCATATGAATGTGGAAGAAATATAAATGTAATGGCTTCTGGGGATCTTCACTTTCAAGTATAATTCTAACTCATGTTCATTATAATTAATTTTTTCCTGAACCTGAATGTTTGTTAGGTTAATCAATTTTTTTCCTTAACCTTATAATTATTATTTAATCATTATGTAATTTTTGTTGTTTTAAAGACAAGGGTTATTATCCAGCAAGGAGGTTCATTGTCGATCTCATGAGTATGTCCTGTGATTGTGGCTATTGGGACCTAGCTGGAATCCCCTGTACTCATGCTATGGCTGCAATTAGTCATGCTAGACACACGACAATAGAGTATCTACCAAAATACTTCAGCAAAGAGGCGTACTTGAACACATATGCAGTGATGTTCAAGCCAATTCCTGACAAAGTTACATGGGACCCTTGTGATAGGCCCAAGCTCTTTCCACTTGAGATTACCAAGAAGATTGGAAGACCAAAAAAGTCAAGAAAAAGGGCAGCCACTGAGCCAATAAAAAAAAACATATCATTTTATATCTGCTGCTCCTTTTGTGGTTGGATGAACCACAATGTCAGGAAATGTGCATTAAGGCCATCGATAGCAAGAGAATTAAGAGCCCAGCAGGTAACAGCCACTGAACCTGTCTCTTATACACATCTTTTAAATAGGGAGTTAGTGGGCCGGGAGAAAGTTCTAATGCAGCACGTACTTCAAAGAGGACAAAGAAAGTGGTAATTCGTTTATTGTTGTTCATTGAGTAATTTTTAGTTTGTTATAAATATTGATGATTTGATTGTTTATATATTTCAATTTAAATAGGCTGTAGGTGGTTCACAAGAGAGCTTTATTGCTCATAGAGGAAGAGGAGGTACTGGTAATAGAGGACGAGGAGGGAATAGAGGCCGAAGGGGCCAAGGGGGTAATAGAGCAAGAGCAAGAGGCGATGGAGTAAGAGGACGTAACAGAGGTATGTTATTTTTCAAATTAATGTTTGATGTCTGTAAATAGCTATTGCTGGTCTTAGATAATGAGGTAATAATTTTTTTGTCCAGGCCAATATGAAGCTGATAATGTTACCCCGAATCCAACTCAAGGCTCACAAGCTTCACAGATATTAGATGTTGTATGAAATATTACCATTAAGGTGCTGTTATGTATTTTAGATGCACAAAACTTTATATTAGTGCATTAAGTTGTTGTTATGTATTTTAGATGCACAAACTTTATATTAGTGCATTAAGTTGATGTTATATATTTTGGATGCACAAAATTTATATTAGTGCATTAAGTTGCTGTTATGTTTTTGGAATCCACAAACTGTTTTGATTACTTTCCAGTTGCATTACATCTTAAACTATAATGCTTCATTACATCTTCAGCTACAATGATTGATTGCTACAATATTTTTTTATGTTTATTACATTACTTCCTCATAAATAAGCCTATCACAATGCCACAAATAAAAACTATGACCAATTTCAGTTTCGCTTCAATGCATCGTAGTCGTTCACTTATCTTAATCACATCTTCATTTAGGTTCATGCCATGACCGGATGTAATGTTACGCATTTCCATATCTTCTTTTGCTGACCATTGCCAAAAATTACACTTTTTAAACTTGCATGTCCAAAAGCGCTTATTAGGATTTTCCGAGGTTGTAGATACCATCGCACATGCCTTCACTCCACAATTGTAGTATTTAGGGTAGCAGGTAACTTCAGCATGCTTCTTAGCTCGAACCCTGGTATTAACACTTAAGTTACTACTGAAGGCCATTGTTTTGTTTGAATTTATGTGTATGAAGGCTGAAACTATGTTTGGTTTTGAGTGAAGATTAAGAAGAGCTGGATTTTTTGAGCTTGGATGAAATTTAGTGTTTACAGTGGCTTATTGTTGCTGTCTTTGAATGATAAAGTATGTTTGATTTTGCTGTCTTTGAGCTGGGCATGTCATTTTCTGGGTTGCTAGGGCTCAAATGGGGTTGCTAGTTGGGGTTGAAATTGCCTGATTGCTAGTAATAAAATGAGCTTGCTTGTGTTTAAAAATGGCTTGGGCTTGCTGGTGCAGTGGTATTGAAATGTTTACTATGGCTTGTAGTTGTGCGTTAAAAATTGAGTTGTTGGGTTGCCATTTTCTTTCTTTTTCAGCTGGGTTGTTGGTGCTCAAATGGGGTTGCTGGCCTTTGATTTGGGGTTGAGCAGCAGCTCTTATAAGCATAAAAGTAGCCGTTATTTGAATGTAACGGCTACTTTTGGGGTTATTTTTGTAATTTAATCATCACTTGCTGCTGTTCATTCTTAAAAGGCAAAATCGTCTTTTACGCTCCAGGGGTAAAATTGACCTTTTAAGAATTTTCCATTAAATATTAACTGAGTTTTAACAGAATAGTGGGAAAATGCTAACAGTTTAAACGTTTGGTGGTAAAATGATGGTTTTACCAAACCATGATACTGACGTGATGTGTCAGAATACCTTTAGTAGAAAAATGATAATATCCCAATAAAAAATAAAAACGGCTGTATGGCATGCAGTGGCTGTATTATAAGCGGACCCTTTAATTAAATGTTATATCATTGATGGATTCTAGAATCTCTCCACACGTGGAGGAGAATCCAACTACTAAGCAACAAATTGAGTCATATGTTTGTAACAACTTATTGGGGCAAATGTTGTAATAATTATGGATTATTTTTCTGAAAACTACCCGTACCTACCAAATTAATTAGCTCGGATTTGTCCTTGCAATTTTTACTTGCCCCCTTACATTCTATGGCCTTTCCACATTTTTCTTATCCACATTCTAAACAAGTCGGCTTAATCTTTGACTAACTATAAAAACAATTAATAGTTTGAATTCATCGTTGATCAATCATTGTGTTAAAAACACTATCCACTTCATTATGCCCGAATAAACCAAAGAGTAGTGCTACACATTCTAAATTTTTTATCCTAAAAAGTTATCCCAAATGACGTGGCATTTATCATTTGGTTGGTGAGATAATACAATTAATTTACTTAGATCTTGTAAAGAATTATCAATCACTTAATTAATGACACATCATTTAGGATAATGTTTTGGGATAAAAAATTTGAGATGTGTAGCATTACTGTAAACCAAAATGCTTATGCAGAATCTGACATCACCACTAAGGTAGCCTTTATTTTTCGAAATAGAGTGGGAATCTTAAAAGAATTAAAATTTTAATATTAGAAGTGTGGAGTGGAATTGAGAGAAAATTATTTACTTACATTGAAATAAAAGTATAGAATAGGAATCAAAATTCCATTTATTTGTTTAATTTAGTTTAGATAGAGAGTGAATTATTTCAAATTATAATTTTACCTTATTTAAAGAATTGTAGCTTTTAATTACAAAGTGAAAAAAAATGTTTGTAAATAAACTATTTATTTTATTATTAATTTTAATGATATGAATTATTAATATTCTTAATTATATAAATCACAATTTTTTTTTATCAATTTTAGTTCTAATTATGTAAATTAAAATTATTGATAAGAGCAATACAATGAAATATAATTATAAATAATATAGTATATAATTAATATTTTATAATAATAAAGTATTTTATAGTATTAATTACTAAAATTAAAAAATATATTATTATTAAAAAATAAAAATATGATAATATTTATATTTTCAAATAAAGATAGTATATAATAATATTATTAATTCTCTATGAATACAATAATATTATTTTTAAGTAATTATAACTTAGAATCAACACAAGTTATTATTTTCAACTAAATATAAAAATATTATATTTAAATAAATATAATATTATTATTTTTAATGAATGCAATATTATTAAATAATATGATCATATTATTTAAATAAATATAATATTATTATTTTAAATAAACATACCTTTATTTTACGTTAATAATATAATTAAATTATATTTAATAAAAAAAAAGAAGAAAGTAAATTTCCACTCCCATCTTCACTCCTCACTAAAAACAAAAAAATGAGTGTAACGCACAGACTTCCACTTCTCTTCTTAAATGTACAAATTGAAATTACAGTACGCTCCCCCTCTAGCACTTAATCGCACAATAAAGTGCTAACATTCCTTTGTACAGATGACAAGAGGAGATTCACTCGTCTATGCAACTTCAGCCATGATATCCGAAGCTAGCCAGTTTCATTTTCTCTTGCTTCCTTTCTTGGCTCAAGGTCATTTGATTCCCATGATTGATATTGCCAGATTGCTTGCATAGCATGGAGCTATTGTGACTATTGTCACAACGCCGGTTAATGCAGCAAGGTTCAAAACAGTGCTCGCTCGTGCCACACAATCTGGGCTACAAATTCGACTTACTGAGATACAGTTTCCTTGGAAAGAAGCAGGATTACCAGAAGGTTGCGAGAATATAGACATGCTTCCCTCGATAGACTTGGCCTCCAAGTTCTTCAATTCTCTTAGCATGCTTCAACTGCCTTTTGAAAATTTGTTCAAAGAGCAAACTCCTAAGCCCTGCTGCATAATCTCTGACATGGGCCATCCTTGGACGGTCGATACTGCTGCCAAGTTCAATGTTCCAAGGATTATTTTCCATGGATTTTCTTGCTTCTGTCTCTTGTGCATGACTTCTTGCGCGATTCAAAGGTTCACGAGAATGTTGCATCTGATTCAGAATACTTTAAGATACCTGGTTTGCCTGATCACATCGAATTTACAAGAGTTCAGATACCAATACCCACCCATAAGCGTGATGACATGAAAGAGCTTCGAGAGAAAATTTGGGCTGCTGAAAAGAAAACATACGGGGCTATTATAAATACCTTCGAAGAGATAGAGTCGGCATTTGTTGAAGGCTGCAAGAAAGGCAAACAAGGAAAAGTTTGGTGCATCGGGCCTGTTTCTCTGTGCAACAAAGAAAGCATAGACAAGGTTGAGAGAGGTAACAAAGCAGCAATTGATGTTCCCGAATGCTTAACATGGCTTGATTCGCAACAACCAAGCTCGGTAGTGTATGTTTGTCTGGGAAGTATTTGCAATCTAAAATCTTCACAACTGATTGAGCTTGGTTTAGGCCTGGAAGCATCTAAGAAACCATTTATTTGGGTTACAAGGGTAGGAAGTAAATTAGAAGAACTAGAGAAATGGCTTGTAGAAGAAAATTTTGAAGAAAGGATTAAAGGGACAGGCCTTTTGATCCGAGGTTGGGCACCACAAGTAATGATATTGTCACACCCTGCAGTAGGAGGATTCTTAACACATTGTGGCTGGAATTCATCTCTGGAAGGGATATTAGCCGGGGTTCAAATGCTTACCTGGCCACTTTTTGCAGACCAATTTTGTAACGAGAAGTTGATTGTGAAAGTTTGAAGGATTGGTGTGAGTGTTGGAGTGGAAGTTCCAATGAAGTTTGGGGAAGAAGAGAAGATTGGAGTGTTGGTGAAGAAGGAAGATGTCGAAACGGCTATAAACATACTAATGGATGATGGAGAAGAAAGAGATGCAAGAAGAAGAAGAGCCAAAGAGTTTGGAGAGTTGGCACAGAGAGCTTTAGAAGAAGGGGGATCTTCCTATAACAATATCAAATTGTTTATCCAAGATATCATGCAACAGCCATCCTCAGAAGTGATATAAGTATTGTTCCTTTAATTTCATATTGTTATCCTTACCTTGATTTCAAAAAATTTTAATTTGGATTTTTGTTTCAAGTTTGTTTGATAAAATATTGCGATTAAATGAAAATTGACAATTACTGCTTATCACGGGTATCATGTGCCCCTAGGACATGAAAGGAAACAGAACAAAGTGAAGCTGGCTTGCTTCTGTATCCATGGCAATTTTCTTGAAGTCAGAAAAGACTAATGGGGTTGAGATTTGAGATTTGAGATTTGAGAACCCCATTTTTCGCGTAGGATGACTGATGGTATTCTACCGAGCCGTTGAAATTCTAGCTCTTCTCTAGTGCTGATGTAAGAGCGTACATACGCAATTTCGTTTCTCCAATTAATAAAAAGTGGTTCACAAAGGCAGCTAGCTTATTATTTTTTTTTGATACATTGGAGCCTAGTAAAACTAGGTTAAAACAGAACGGGGAATAGAGGTCTCATAAATATCATTACATAACTAATAGCCAAGACCCTCAGGGGGATTTTCAAAGACATAAAGTCCAAGGGGTAAGGAACCAGCAAGTTTTGCCATGGAATCTGCAGCAAAATTGGCTTCCCGATATATATGCTTTATGGTAATGAGCCATTGTCTATTTATCAGTTCCTTTATGGCAGTTATGAGAGAAAAATGTGCATTAGGCATCAAACTAGTAGAGGAAATAAGTTGGGAAACACATTGGCTATCCACCTCTGCAATTAAATAACGAATGCCACGGTCCCAAGCAATATTAAGTCCTTGAAAAAGACCCCAAAGTTCTACAGTAGTCACCGATCCAAATCCAATGTTCATGCCAAAGCCAAACTGCCACTTTCCAGAGCAATCCCTCACCAAGCCCCCAGCGCTGGCTAGACCATTCTTTAATCGTGATCCATCAGTATTTAATTTGAAAAAAGATTCAGGGGGAGCTTGCCATCTAACATCTTTGATGATCTTATTACTCTGACCGAAACTAAGAGTTGATCGTGCATTTTGAATGTCTTGAACCCAAGATTTAATTTCAGCAACAACATGGGTGCAGTAAGGGGCTTTTTGGGAGAAAAGAAATTGATTACGCCAAAACCAAATTTTCCAAATAGCCACTCTAAATAAACATGCCCATTCATCCCCCACTTCATTGATACCAGTCTTTCCCAAGTTGAAATAGAGCCAATCACGAAGATTAAAGGAGAAAAAATGATGTCTGAAGTTGACTGGAATTAAACAATTCCATATTCTCTTTGCAACAAAACAGTCCCTAAGTGCATGCATCTTGTTTTCTCTCTCATGGCCACATCTTTCACAATTCATTTTATCCAGAATATGCCTCTTAAAAAGCTCCTCTCTAGTTTTAATTTTTCCATGCATCACCAACCATAAAAAAAATTTAACTCGTTGGGGCCCTTTCCATTGCCAAATTAATTTCCAGAAATGAGCATCTTTGCTGCAATTGGAATTATTCAGAAAAAGGTAAGCTGATTTAGATGTGAACCTGCTCGTTTTTTAGTGAGCCCAATATAGGAGATCTTCGTATTTACCATCAGACGGGGGCTTGACCGCTGCAATTTGGAGAAGAATTTGATTGGAGATAAAAGTACTAATCATGTGCCAGTTCCACTGCCCCTCAGCATTTACAAAATCAGCCACTCGTTTATTTATTAACTCAACTGGAATTGGCTTTGTAATATAATCTGCAATAATTATTTCTTCTGAAACCCAACGCTGATGCCAAAAGTTAATTTTATTTCCATCTCCAATCGTCCATCTCATGCCCCGTAACACATAATCCCAGATTCTGCTTATGCTTTTCCAAAGATAAGAACTGCACTTATTGTCAATAGCTATAGGTATAGAGTCTGAGGTAAGCCCATATTTAGATCTCAGAATCTTAACCCATAAACTGTGTGGAGAAACCAACATATTCCATCCAATTTTCATAAGCAGAGCATTATTCATATCAGAAAGATTCTTCAAGCCAAGACCACCTCCAGATTTCGGTGTACAAACCATTTCCCAATTAAGCATATTGATTTTTCGGTCTTCATTATTTCCTCCCCAAATGAATCTCCGAGAAATCCGATCAATTTTATCTAACACTCCCTGAGGAATCCTTGTCGTTTGCATGGCAAAAATAGGAACCGCTTGAATAACTGATTGAGCAAGAGTAATTCTTCCAGCTAACGAGAGATGCATTGAGTTCCACCCTGACAGCTTTTTATCAACATTGTCCACAATCTCCTGATAAGTAGCTTTGGTAACTCTGTTATGAAGCAGCGGCATTCCGAGATATTTGCCAAGATTGTCTGTAGCAGAGAAACCTAAAGACTCGCTTATTCTCCTTGCCATAGCCTTTTCAACATTCTTGGAGAAAAACACACGGGTCTTCTGTTTACTAACCATCTCCCCTGAGTAGCTGCAGAAATTGTCAAGTACCTTGATTATAAGAAGCCTCAGCCATAAGGAGCAAATCGTCTACAAAAAAGAGATGTGTTAGAGGGACACCATTATGTGAAAGACGTATAGGACACCATCTTCCGTCAGACACTGCTTGATTAATTCCGTGACTAAGACGTTCAATACAAAGAACAAAAATGTAGGGAGAAAGAGGGTCTCCCTGTCGGATGCCTCTAGAAGGAGTGAATTCTTCAGTGAGCTCCCCTTCCCATAAGATTTGCATTCTAGCTGTGGTGATGCATTCCATTCTAATTCGAATAAACTCCTGAGGCAACCCAACATCTTTAAGAGTATCATGAATAAAATCCCATCGGAGCCTGTCATAAGCCTTCTCAAGATCAACTTTGATAGCCATCTGCCCAACTTTACCCCTTTTATTTTTCATTGTGTGGATGATTTCTTGCGCCATGACAATATTTTCTTTGATATGCCTTCCGGGGACGAAACTAGTTTGAGTTGGACTAATCAAGTCAGGTAAAATCTCCTTTAGCCGATTTTCCAAAATTTTTGTGACTGTTTTGTACAGAACTGGACAAAGGTTGATAGGACGAAACAATTTCATGTTGGTGGGGTTATTGGTTTTTGGGATAAGGACAATAAGGGTCCTGTTCAGTTCTAGGGGAAGGGGATTGCCTTTAAAAATATTACTCACAAGATCGCAAACTGAAGCACCAACCACATTCCATTGTGTCTGATAAAAGAGAGCATGGAGTCCATCAATTCCTGGAGCCTTTAATGGTTTCATTCTGAAAACAGTAGCTTTTATTTCCTCTCTCTGAACAGCTCTGCAAATATCGGCTATTCTGTCTTCCTCAATCTTTGGAAAGGCATTTGCAATGGAGTAAAATCAGACCTCTTCATCTTGACAATTGAAAAGTTTAGAGAAAAAATCAATGGCGTGAGTTTTAATTTCTTCCTTGTCATAAATCCACTTGCCCTCGCTACTTTGAATAGCATCCACTCGATTCCTTCTTCTTCTAGCAATTGTTTTACTATGGAAATAGGCTGTGTTTCTATCCCCGCAAGCAATCCATTCACGCCTTGACTTTTGGTACCATAATAATTCCTCTTGGGATAAAATATTTTCAAGTTCCGTCTTCAATTTAGATTCTAGTTTAAGAAGCCTTTTCGAATTAAAGCACTCTAGGGCTCTCTGAATGCCATTCAATCTTGCAAGAATTCTCCTTTTTCTTTTAAAAATATTCCCAAAATTATCTCTATTCCACTTGCTGACTTTATCCACAAAATCATGAGTAGCTTGAAAATACCCCTCAGAATCCCTCCATTCCTTAGCAACGAGAGAAATAAAAGAATGGTCCATTAGCCAGGCAGCTAGCTTATTTGTGTGCATGTACAGCTTACGAGTGCGTATTGACTTTTCGCAAGAAAAGACAAGGAATCAAAGTTTAAAAATTGACCACAATTGATTAATTCTACCAGGTACTGTATGCTCACACACCTCAAGGTCTCACTAAATTAGAGTTTGCGTAAGTTACGGTGCATGAATTTAATCAATCCAGCTGGTTACTACTTTTTCATAAATTCAACGTAATCCGTTGCGTTGAGCAGGCTGTAAGTAAGTTACGTGAAGCAATTGCCCACATCTCAATCAATCACGGACTAAACGCTTCAAACTTCTAACTTTGCAAAATCATTGAGGAGACAGATGTAGTGACAGGTCAATAATAGGCCATATGTATCATTTTATGGTAGGCTTAAGTCACATCACTAATGCTTGGAGTATTATTCCATTATTGGGAAAAAAAAATCAGACGTGTTTACTGTTTAATAAATAAAATAATAACAATAATAGATTAAAACCTGAAATACGTATTGAATACACTTTTCTTAAAGCGTTAATTGTTCTCTCTCGATAGAGATTACTTATAAGTTTATTGACAAGTTGCTTTTAAAATATAACAAGCGTTTAATGTAAATATGCACCAAATAAAAGTGAAGAATTCACTAAAAAAATATGAATACTTTATATTTGATAAAATTTTTATTTTTATACTGTAGGAAATTAATAAGGACAAAACTTATAAAGAATTGAATTATTTTTTGAAAGTCATCCCCCTTATCCTTATATAGACTTTTAAAACGGACACCCCACCACCAAACATTGTGATTTTTACAATACATACCATCAAGCATCGTGACTTTTCGTAATTAGACTTGACCACAACCCCACCAAGCATCATGATTTTTCATAATTAAATTTGACCAAAACTCCACCAAGTATCATAACTTTTCATAATTAAATTTTATTCTTACTTGACCAAAACACAACAATCCCCCACTTGGTAAAAAATGAATAAAGGAGACACCAGCTAGAAATATTACATAGTTTATGCATAAAGAAATGTATATTTTGATTTGAACCTTACCTTAGTATAAGTATCACAAAGATTAGTCAAAATTCCAGGTAGCTTGAAGCTTTAAACCAGCTATTTCTATATGACCAAATCGGTAACACCATACACACTACTACTTTTGTGTTCATATTTTCCACATTATTCTCGCTTAGCACTTTTAATGACCATGTGGTAATCTTGTTTCATGAACTTTCTTGAGGGAAACTCTAACACTCATGTAAAGTGGCGCAGCACTTCAAAGTTCATATAGCAGATAAATTCTTTGAAGTAAATGGGATTTTTGAAAGAAGATCCCTTATCCACTCAGCTTCTTTATATGTTGCTGCCAAAGCAATAAACTCAAATTCCATGGCTGAGTGTGTGATGCAAGTTTGTTTCTTGGATCCCTAATAAATTGCACCACTCTAAGTGTAAATACTCAACCTATAGTGGATATGCTATCTCCTACACTTGATATCCAGCTGGCATCTGTATATCCTTCTAGAATAGTAGGGAATTTTGAATATTGGAGACCAAGTTCTCTGGTTTTCTTCAAATAACCCAGAACTCCACTAATGGCCTTCTAATGTTCAACATTTGGATTGCTAGTAAATCTACTAAGTTTACTAACTGCAAACGTGATATCATGTCTAATACACTGCGCAACATACATAAGACTTCCAATAACACTTGCATACTAAATTTAAGCCACCGCTCTTCCACAATTTGAAATAAGCTTGATGCTTGGATCAAAAGGAGTGTTAGCTTCTTTGACATTCAAATAGCTAAACTTCTTCAACACCTTCTCAGTGTAATGAGATTGACATAAAGCAAATTCCTCTTTATTTTGCTTTACCTTTATACCCAAAATAGTATCAACTTGTCCAAAATCCTTCATTTAAAATGTGAAAGGCAGAAATCTCTTTGTTTCTAACACACATTTCATATTGTTGCTCAAAATTAACATGTCATCGACATAAAGACAAATTATAACAATAAAATCATTACAAATCTTAACATATAAACACTTATGAGCATTGTTGTTAACAAAACCATTAGAAAGAATAGTAGAGTCAAACTTTTGATGCCATTGTTTTAGTACTTGTTTTAATCCATACAATGATTTGACAAGTTTGCATACCTTCTATTCATTTCCAGGCAGAACAAACCCTTCTGGTTGTTCCATGTAAATCTCTTCATTGAGATTTCCATTTAATAATGCAGTTTTAACGTCCATTTGATGAGTATAAAGGTTATGGATTGAAGCTAAAGCAAATAGTATTCTAATAGAAGTTATTCTAGCCACAGGTGCATATATGTCAAAATAATTAATTCATTCTTTTTGTCTAAATCCCTTGGCCATTAATCTAGCCTTAAAGTTTGAATGGTACCATCTGTATGGTATTTTCTTCTAAATACCCACTTACCACCTATTGGTTTAGAACCATGTGGTACGTCAACAATTTCCCAAGTGTGGTTTGATATAATTGAATCCACCTCATCATTTATTGCATCTTTCCAAAAGTAGAATCTCTAGAAGCCATTTCTTCTTTGTAACATTTTAGATCATCTTCAATTTGAAGAACAATGGGTATTTTTCTAATTAAACCCCCATTATTTCCTTCTACCAAGTAATGGGAAATTAATTGAGAATCAATTTCATTGGATTCCAACTCTTTTTGTTTTTTTACTCTTTGGCTTTTACGAGGTTCATTTGGTTGTTGCATAACCTTATGAATTATCTCCTTTTGAGATTTTTCATTATCTGGAGTTTGAGATTGTTTTTCACAAGTTAATAAATTCTCAAAGAACTCCACATTTCTAGATTCAATTATGACATTAGACTCCAAATTTAAGAGTCTGTATGCCTTGTTATTAATAGCATATCCAACAAATGCACATTTAATAGCTCTTGGACCCAATTTTGTTCTCTTTGGATCCATGTTCTTACAATATGCAAGACACCCCCACACTTTAGAGTATCCAATATTGGGTTTTCTTCCTTTTCATATCTCATATGGAGAAATCATAGATTTCTTTAAAGGAATTCTATTAAGGATATGACATGCAGCAAGAATTACTTCTCCCCATAAACTAAATGGCAATTTAGCATTTAATAATGTAGAGTTAATCATCTCTTGAAAAGTTCTATATTTTCTTTCTTCTAATCCATTTTGTTGAAGTGATGTATTATACTATTTTCTTCATAAAATGCATTAAATTCATTTGGAAAATATTCTCCTCCTCTATCACTTCTTGGTATTTTAATCTTTCTTCCTAATTGGTTTTCAACTTCTGCCTTATAAATCTTAAAAACATTAAAAAATTCATCTTTATGTCTCAACAAATAACAATAGGTATATCTAGAGCGGTCATCAATAAATGTTATAAAATATCTTTTACCACCTCTAGTTAATATATCATTTAATTCACAACATAGTGCATTAGGTCTAAAAGTTCATATGATCTTTTAATACTATGAAATGGTTTCTTGGTCATTTTGGCTTTTATGAATGTTTCACACTTCTCAAAATTATTTATATCATAGGATAGCGTACCATATTTAACCATTCTTTTATTGGTACTAATTCCCATATGTGCTAATCTACCATGCCATAAAGAAACGGAATCAACCATATAAGCCAAAGAATTATTTTTATTACCATTATTGTCAATAGTACATAATTTCATCATTCCATCACAAGAGTACCATTTCCCAATAAATATGCCAGTTTTGGACAAAATTAATTTGCCTAATTCATACACAGATTTAACTCCAAGCTTGATAAAAAGATCCCCACTGACAAGGTTCCTATTCATATCAGGAACATGAAGAACATTGGCCAAAATAATCTTCTTTCCAGAAGTGAAAAAAAATTCCACATTCCCTTTGCCAAGCACTTTGGATCGGCCTTCATTTCCCATCTGAATCTCATGTTCATTAGTGACATTTTCATAAGTCTTCAAAAAATCATAGGAAACATGAACTGTGGCACAAGTATCATACCACCAACCTTGAACATTGCCATGGATAGCATTGATATCGCTCACAACAGGGACAATCTCTTCCTCTATAGTATTTGCTTTTTCTTCTTTATTTGGCTTCTTTCGAAACTTACAATCAAGGTCAAAATGTCCTAATTTGTCATAGACAAAGCATGCTCCTTTGGGTCTTTTGAATTTCTTGTTATCCTTTTTAGGACCAAGATAATTCCCTTTTTTTTATCCCTTGATCTCGATTCTTCCTCAATACGAAGATGTTTGTGAATTTGTTCAAGAGAAAAAACTTCGCTATTGTGACTAATCCTCTTCCTATAACCATTCCAAGATGGAGGCAATTTAGCAATTATTGCTCCAACTTGAAATGGTTCTGGAAGATCAATTTTGACAACCCTCAATTTGTTAACAACAACTTGCAATTCATGTAATTGAGGCAACACAGGTTTGTTATTAATAAACTTAAAATCAAAGTACTTAGAAATTAAAAATTTCTTTGTACCTTCCTTCTCTGCTTTGTATTTGTATTCCAAGGCATTCCATATTTCCTTCCCAGAAGAAGTGTTGGTGTAGAGATCATACAGTCTGTCTGATAAGGCATTCAGAATATGTCCCGGCATATAAGTTCATCTTCTTGTCGTTTCTTGTGCTCTGTCTTCAATTCTTCACTATTTATTTCTGTAGGTTCTGGAATGGCCTTAAAATTTGGATTTAAAATATAGAAAATTTTCAGAGTAGTCAAGATGAACTTCAATTTGTCTTGCCAATGACATCAAAGCGATCTAGTTTCACTAAATCTTAATTCATCAATTTGGTGGTGGCAACGGTGGTTTCGGTCTCTAAAATTAACGCTTTAAGATTGTTAAATAAATAAAATAATAACAATAGTAGATACAGACTTGAAACACGTATTGAATATGATTTTCTTAAAGCGTTAATTGCCCCATCTTGGTAGAGATTGATTATGGGTTTGTTGACAAGTCGCTTTCAAGATATGACAAGCCTTTAATGTGAATCTACACCAAGCAAAAGTGAAGAATTCACTAGGAAAATATGTGTAATACCCTACTTCTCTTAAATATAGTAGAATTTATTTAAGTTAACAAGCCCCTTGAGTTTATAATATTTAATTTAAGGAATGATGACATAAGCAATGACATAAGGAATGATGACGTAAGCATTGACATAAGCGATGATGTAAGAAGAAGTGTGGAGAAAGTTAAGGAATTCTAGAAGTTAGCAAGAAATTTATGAAGGATAATCTCATCTTTACTTAGGTATTTAATTCTAAGTAAAGATTACATAATCTATGACATAAGTGATGATGTAAGAGAAGTTGTAGAGATATATAAGAGTTCTAGAAACTAGTAAGGTATTTATGAAGGATAACTTCAACCATTGATCAAGAGTTATGGAGGCAAAATCCTAGCCATCCATTAGTCTTAAGAAATCCTATAAATACCCCCACCACCTTTCATTTTGAATGTAACTTAGAAATTTCATACTCTTCCATTCTAAGTCATAATAACAAGAGTAGAGAAATCCTTAATTTAGAAAGGTTTAGAGAAATCAAGATCAAGAGGCCGATGATATCGATGTGCATTTGTTATTCAAGGATACTAGGAGGTAAGTAAACTAGATTTCCAAACGAATCACAATAAACAATATATATGTTTGACTTGTGTGAAAAGCCTATTTTGATATGTATGAATATGGATTTCTATGTCTCTGCCCATGTGCTTATGTAATGTGTTGTTATGTGTGTTTATGGACATGGGCATACGTATGTGTGAAGATTTCATTGGCATGAGCACGAAAATGCATTATGCTTTTTGTAAAATGAGAAAGTTGATTTTAGCAAATGGAGTTTTTGTTTCATGAGATTTTGCATTGGGGGTCACCTCTTGAAGTTGTGTGGGGGCCACCACTTGAGACTGTGCCTGAGCGCCACAAAGTGCTACACATGTTGCAAAGTGCCACGCACAGCACAAAGTGCCACATTGCAGGATACATATTTTATTGAAAGAAAATGAAGAAGTTTGAAAGTGACAAAAAGAAATTTTGATGAATGTATTTACAATATTTCCAAAGATCATGTCATATCATCCATTACATTATGTATAAGTATGTATGTATGTCCGTATAAGAAAAACTAGTTTGCTTACTGGGTTTTGTACTCATTATAGTTTATTGTGATTCAGTTTCCAGAAGTCAGGATTGATTCGTGAGGAGTGAGAAGATGGATTTGAATTAAGGATGGTAGATGGTTTGGCTAAATTTTTAAGTTATTCCGCTGGCTTTTGTATTTAAGGCTCAAATTTTATCAGTTTTAAAGAGTTATTTAAATACATATGTGAGTTGTGGACATTTTTACCCTTGGATTTCGAACTGGGGCGTTACAATATGAACACTTTATATCTGACAAAATTTTTATTTTTATGTTGTAGGAAATTGATAAGGACAAGACTTATAAAGAATTGAATTATTTTTTGAAAGCCATCTCCCTTGTCCTTATATAGACTTTTAAAACCGACACCGCACCACCAAACATTGCGATTTTTGCAATACCTACCATCAAGCACCATGACTTTTCATAATTAGACTTGACCACAACCCCACCAAGCATCATGATTTTTCATAATTAAATTTGACCACAACTCCACCAAGTATCATGACTTTTCATAATTAAATTTTATTCTTATTTGACCAAAACACAACATTTACACTCGGAGAATGGTGGGGATTTCGGTGCCCTAATTTCAGCTTGTGAAAAACCTCGTTATTGAAGCTCATTAGCTTAGCTAATTCATTTTTTACGATGGCAGAACCACTCTTGTACCTGCAGCATCCCCAAAATTTTAGAATTTTTTGTTTAATAGTAAATAATTTTTTTAAATATTAAGTAAAGAGTAAAAGTTGAGAAAATATTAATAATAGGTAACTCGTAAACTTTAGAAACACATTAATAATATTCGTTTTATTTCATCGGAAGTTTTGGAAGTTTTGGAGTAAATTGGAAGGAACACATCAACCATCTAATAAGCAAGGGTAAATTTTACTGTGCCCCCTACTAGAGTGACTAGCTTCAAAATACCCTCCAAGGATACGAAAACATCACTCAACCCCTCAATTATCGTGACCTTTCCGTTAAAGTTATGAGCTTAAAGGGTAAAATTGTATTTGAACAAATACCATAATGAGCGTTAGCCTAGAGAATTGTGACATGTCAAATCAAGGTAGTCTTTCAACCACTCCCTAGAATTTTATAATTTTATATAGGGTAATATAAAATAAGTTATTTTCAAAATTTTAATGAGAAAATATATAAGTGGTTAAATGTAAAAACAGCAAAGGATCATTTTCTCTTAACGCGAAACATCATCTTGTTCATAGTTTAGAGAGAGAAACTTTGAAACAGAGCATCAAATATTGGCCATAAACAATGCATTTTTTCTTCGAAAGATAAAAAAAATAATTGACCATTGGAGAATGGTTGCTGGTAACAACAACCTTAAGATGGCAGAGGTAAGGAATTTTTTTTTTTCATTCAGTAATTTCCATTCAAAGGGTTTAGTAGCATTTTTTTAAAAATGCAGGACAATATTAACTAGAACAATGACCTGCATATATGAAAATTTTGTTCTATAATTTTTATTATTTGAAGAAAAATAGGATTAAACCCTAGTTCTTAGTGAATTTGGGCATTTTGTTTTCATTGTACCATTAACAAGATTTATAGTATTTCCTTTACAAATCAGTTGCTGCTAGAGATTTAAAAAAATGGTTGTTTAGCAAACATAACTAAGAAACTGAGTTATTGATATATTCCCTGTATGTTTTGGTTTTGGTGATGTATATTTTGGTTTTGCTTTTAATTTTAAAGATATCATGCCTACATTGGTGTTATTATTGATATTTGTAAGGCTTTTGTTATGGAAGGGGCATTTGAGGGTTAAAGGCATAGTCAAATTTCAAATTTTGCACAACATACACACCTGTGAAGGCCTTGATAACAATCCTAAGGTAAATGAAGCTTGGATAGCAAGAAAGTACCTCAATAAAGTGCTTGCTGATCCAAGGATAGGTGTTGACACACTTGTAGATGATCTGAAAAAAAAATACATGGGGTGACTGTTGCTCCACAAAAGGTTTATAGGGCAAAGAGAAGAATTTTAAAATCAACTGTTGGTGGTGACCATGTTGAGAGCTTTAACTCATTGTGGCTTATGCAAATGTCATGAAACAACAAATGTCAAGGGCATTGGCCTTGTTGAAGGTGATAAAGCATGACACACTTGCTGATAAGTGCAGGTTTCAAAGGTTTACGATGAGCTTCCTAGACCTTAGAGATGGGTTCAAGGAGGGTTGTAGGCCATTCATAGGGCTTGATGGCTATCACTTGAAGGGGCCATTTGAAGGTATACTATTATCAACAGTAAGTTTGGATGCAAATCAAAAGATATTTCCCATTGCAATGTGTGCTTGTGATTATGAGAATACTGAAAGCGGGACTTGGTTTTTGGGCCACTTGCAAGAGTATTTAGTTGATGATAGGTAAATGACATCCGTGACTGACAGGCAAAAGGGAGCATTTAATGCACTTCATTTGGAGTTCATTGGAGCACAAAATAGGTTTTGTGCAAGACATGTGTTTGCGAATCACAAGACAAGATTCCCACAAGTGGAGTTAAAGGGTGAGTTTTGGAGGGCGGTTAAAGCATCAAGTAAAGATGTTTTTGTAAAGGCAATGAATGGCATATGAAAAATTGATGAAGATTCATTTCAGTAGTTGAGAAAGTTAAATCCGAAGCATTGGTCAGTGCAGGCCTTTGCTAGGTTTATAAAGTGTAATCACACAACAAACAACATGACAGAGAGTTGGAATGCATGGCTTGGTGAAATGAGGAAACCACCAGTTATAGCTTTGGTGAAATACATTAAGAAGTGCAGGATGAAAGCAATAATTGAGAGAAGACAAACTTGTTTGAAGTGGCCAAGTGATGTTCCTGCTTTTATTAACAAGAAGATGAACAACATGCTAAAGGTTAGTAGGAACTATCACATAATACCAACAAGTGATGCCTTATATGAAGTTGAAATAGGCCAAGAGTTTTATATTGTCAACCTTGATGAGCAAACATGTAGTTATGGGTTGTGGCAGATCAGTGGCTTACCTTGTAAGCGTGCAATGCCTTGTATAGCTCACATTAGGGCTACTTATGAGAAGTCTATTGCCCCTTGTTTCCTAAAGGATGCATATTTAAAATGCTATGCTGGCATTATTCATCTATTACCGGACAAATCTAAATGGGCACATGTTGAAACTGATGAAATATTACCCCAATTATTTAAAGACCACCTGGCAGGCCTAAGGCATGTAAAAGAAGGGAGGCTGATGAACCACCAGCACATAGAAAAATGTTTGCAGTATGTTGTTCATACTGTCAAGGTATTGGTCACAATATAAAGGGCTACCATGTTGATCTAGCTAATGCACATAAGAAGACCAGGCGTATATTGGTCAGTTTAAAATGGCTTACAATTTAATTTTTAATTTTTCAAATTATTTTAGTTACAATTACGTTATCTTGAAATTACCCCCACCTAGAGTGACTACATATAGGGTAAACTGATGTTTCATATTTTTTGGGATATAAATTAAAGTCTTGTCACTATATATTGGGAGTATATGAATTTATCATAAGGATTGGGTGTACTAACATTATAATTACAAAATTTACTTAATTGTGTTGAACAGAAGCATCGCAAGAACTTGGCAGTAGCCTCAAGCTCAGGAGCATCATTTACAAGAGTGAACGCTGTTGGAAACTCAACACTTAGTGGATCAGTAGCTCAGCCATCACCTAATACTTCTATGCCTACCTCAAAACAATTAACAAGAGGTTCAACAATAAAGAAAACAACATCAACAAAAGAAGCAGTAGGAATAAGCAGAGGAAAAGAGGGACGAATGAATGCATCAACAACAACAAACTCAGCTTTTGATCAATTTTCAGTGCCACCAAGAAGAGGCATTGAAATTGGAGAGGGACGCAAATCTAGTGGGATCACTCCACAATCTGGCCTAATTCAAACAAAGAGAGATTTGAAGGGCAAACCAGTCGCTTAAATTGGCTGTAAGTTTTTTCTTTTTCTTTAAAAAATAATGTTTTATTTACATATAAGATAATTTTTTTTCTTTTCTTAAAAAAATTAATCTTTTGTTTTGCCAAAATAGAAACTACTAATTAGGGCTTTATGTTGTAGAAAAATACTATTACAGTGAATGGCATGATAGTAGTAGTATGGACATTCACAGAAAATGGTGCTGCTAATTTTGATATTTTGATGTGCTTTTTAACACACTGCTACTACAGTGTAGTATATATACGTAATTAAAACCTAATTGTAGACTTTAAAAAAATGAGACTCAGTATGTGTGCTCATGTTTTTTTGGAATTGTTAATTTTATAATTTTATCTAATTAGTTAGGCTAAATTACTATTTCTTTAAAATTGCTTATTAAGAACTTCGTGGTAAAAATCAAATGAAAAAACCTAGTCAAGAGGAAAAAAGTGTACAGTGCACATGTGTCTAGTTTAGTTGTAGAATTTCTTCTTTTGCAAGATTGCACTTCCCCTAATGTTTGCTCCACTAATGATCAATTTGAAAATATGTTCAAATGATGCATGCCTGTACCGTATACTAGGGGTGGGCAAAATCGGGTTCGGTTCGGGTTCGGATCAACCCGATCGGGTTTCGGGTTGGTCGGGTTAGATAAGAACTCATCCGAATTCAACTCGAATCTATAACCCGATCTAAGCCGATCCGAATATAATTCGGATCGAATTGGGTCAGATATAAAAAAAAATATACACACACAATCTACCCATTTACACACGCACGATCTACACATTTACAACAACAACCCAAAGCCTTCAAAACTCAATAGCCAAATGGAGCTTAAATCGGATTGGGTGATGGCGGAGGATTGGAGGCGTGGAGGTGGCGCAGCAGATCCGGTACTTGGTAGCAGTAGATCAGTAGATCGGGTCACCATCCTCGCGGATAGCTTCGGTTGACGTTGGCTCTTAGCGGTTGCTGCGTCTGGTGGCCAGATCTAGCTTGCTCTGTAAACTTCGTGTGTGTGTTTGACTGTTTGTAATTGTGACTATGTTTTGTTTGTTTAGCTGTAGGCGTGGGCTGTGTAACTGCTACTTGTTGTCATCGATAATGGGATGCGAGAGAGGGAGGTTGTGGCCTGTGGGTGGGTGTGGGCGATTATGTTGCTGGTCGGCAGGGGGCTGTGGGTGTGTCAATGTGTGTGGTGTTCACTTTGCGTTCCAGTGTATGTGTGTTCTAGTGTGTGTAGGGTGTTTTTGTTCCAGTGTGTGTGTGGTGTGTGTGGTGTGTGTGCCTTCCAGTGTGTGTGTGTGTGGTGTGTATTTGGGGTTTAATTTTTTTTATTTTGTGTCAACCCGATCGGGTCAACCCAATCCGATCATGATCCACCTGATCCGATCCGATCAGGTTGACACAAATGCACTCGATCGGGTTTTATTTACAACGCGATCCGATCCGATCCGATAAGAACTTCGTGGTAAAAATCAAATGAAAAAACCTAGTCAAGAGGAAAAAAGTGTACAGTGCACATGTGTCTAGTTTAGTTGTAGAATTTCTTCTTTTGCAAGATTGCACTTCCCCTAATGTTTGCTCCACTAATGATCAATTTGATAATATGTTCAAATGATGCATGCCTGTACCGTATACTAGTGGTGGGCAAAATCGGGTTCGGTTCGGGTTCGGATCAACCCGATCGGGTTTCGGGTTGGTCGGGTTAGATAAGAACTCATCCGAATTCAACTCGAATCTATAACCCGATCTAAGCCGATCCGAATATAATTCGGATCGAATTGGGTCAGATATAAAAAAAAATATACACACACAATCTACCCATTTACACACGCACGATCTACACATTTACAACAACAACCCAAAGCCTTCAAAACTCAATAGCCAAATGGAGCTTAAATCGGATTGGGTGATGGCGGAGGATTGGAGGCGTGGAGGTGGCGCAGCAGATCCGGTACTTGGTAGCAGTAGATCAGTAGATCGGGTCACCATCCTCGCGGATAGCTTCGGTTGACGTTGGCTCTTGGCGGTTGCTGCGTCTGGTGGCCAGATCTAGCTTGCTCTGTGAACTTCGTGTGTGTGTTTGACTGTTTGTAATTGTGACTATGTTTTGTTTGTTTAGCTGTAGGCGTGGGCTGTGTAACTGCTACTTGTTGTCATCGATAATGGGATGCGAGAGAGGGAGGTTGTGGCCTGTGGGTGGGTGTGGGCGATTATGTTGCTGGTCGGCAGGGGGCTGTGGGTGTGTCAATGTGTGTGGTGTTCACTTTGCGTTCCAGTGTATGTGTGTTCTAGTGTGTGTAGGGTGTTTTTGTTCCAGTGTGTGTGTGGTGTGTGTGGTGTGTGTGCCTTCCAGTGTGTGTGCGTGTGGTGTGTATTTGGGGTTTAATTTTTTTTATTTTGTGTCAACCCGATCGGGTCAACCCAATCCGATCATGATCCACCTGATCCGATCCGACCATGTTGACACAAATGCACTCGATCGGGTTTTATTTACAACGCGATCCGATCCGATCCGATAAGAACTTCGTGGTAAAAATCAAATGAAAAAACCTAGTCAAGAGGAAAAAAGTGTACAGTGCACATGTGTCTAGTTTAGTTGTAGAATTTCTTCTTTTGCAAGATTGCACTTCCCCTAATGTTTGCTCCACTAATGATCAATTTGATAATATGTTCAAATGATGCATGCCTGTACCGTATACTAGGGGTGGGCAAAATCGGGTTCGGTTCGGGTTCGGATCAACCCGATCGGGTTTCGGGTTGGTCGGGTTAGATAAGAACTCATCCGAATTCAACTCGAATCTATAACCCGATCTAAGCCGATCCGAATATAATTCGGATCGAATTGGGTCAGATATAAAAAAAAATATACACACACAATCTACCCATTTACACACGCACGATCTACACATTTACAACAACAACCCAAAGCCTTCAAAACTCAATAGCCAAATGGAGCTTAAATCGGATTGGGTGATGGCGGAGGATTGGAGGCGTGGAGGTGGCGCAGCAGATCCGGTACTTGGTAGCAGTAGATCAGTAGATCGGGTCACCATCCTCGCGGATAGCTTCGGTTGACGTTGGCTCTTAGCGGTTGCTGCGTCTGGTGGCCAGATCTAGCTTGCTCTGTAAACTTCGTGTGTGTGTTTGACTGTTTGTAATTGTGACTATGTTTTGTTTGTTTAGCTGTAGGCGTGGGCTGTGTAACTGCTACTTGTTGTCATCGATAATGGGATGCGAGAGAGGGAGGTTGTGGCCTGTGGGTGGGTGTGGGCGATTATGTTGCTGGTCGGCAGGGGGCTGTGGGTGTGTCAATGTGTGTGGTGTTCACTTTGCGTTCCAGTGTATGTGTGTTCTAGTGTGTGTAGGGTGTTTTTGTTCCAGTGTGTGTGTGGTGTGTGTGGTGTGTGTGCCTTCCAGTGTGTGTGCGTGTGGTGTGTATTTGGGGTTTAATTTTTTTTATTTTGTGTCAACCCGATCGGGTCAACCCAATCCGATCATGATCCACCTGATCCGATCCGACCATGATCCGATCGGGTTGACACAAATGCACTCGATCGGGTTTTATTTACAACGCGATCCGATCCGAACCCGATTTTTTTCGGATCGGATCGAATCGGGTCGGGTCTGGTATTTTGCCCACCCCTACCGTATACTATATTCTCAAATGTTGAAGTGGGTAGAGTTTTAGTGAATATATCTGTAAAATTATCTATAGAGCGTATCTACTTAATATCAATATTCTTGTCATGTTAGAGCTCATGATATTCCGTCTCTTTTAATATATCCTCCTTTGAGTTGAGTAATGCAAGCAGCATTATCCTTATATATCATGTTGGGGCATCCACACTTAAAGATAATTTACAGGTGCTCCGGATGTGATGAATGATAGACCGCAACTATGCATATTCTTAACATGCTTCATGCAATGCAAGGATGTTAGAGTAATTCAAGGATATAGCAAGAGTCTACTTCCCAGATTTGTAAAAAATTACTGTACCATTGTAAGTACAATCATATCCCATCTATGAACTTTATGAGGATCAGATAAATAACCTGCATCAACATAACCAACAAGACCTAATTTTTTTGTTAATTCATTAGAATTAAATAAGCTCAAATCAATATTCCTATGAATATAATGAAAAATATGTATGACACCATTATAATGTTGTCTAATTGGTTCAGAACTAAACCTTGCTGACACGTTTAGTGACAAAGTATGCATAGTCCAATATATTAAAGCACCAATGACATTCAAATATGGTACTTTAGAATGCAGTATATGTTCATCAGTCTCTTTAAGATAAAAAAGATCTTTGTTAGGATCAAGATACCAGACTACCATTTGGGTTTTCAATGGGTCATCTTTATCCATATTGAAATATTTCAATATCTTCTTTGTATGATTTAATTGATAGATAGAGATACCATTATATCTATACTCGATATGTAGCCCAAGATAGTATCTAGTTTTTTTTTTCTAAATATTCATTTAAAACTCCCTTTTCAAATAATCAACAGCCTTTTGAAGATCTTCAAGTTCTAATTAAATTGATATCGTCGTTATATAATGGTATAATAATAAATCCATATTCTGACTTCTTTATAAATATTTAAGGAAAATTAGGGTCATTTATGTTGTTGAGTGTTAGAAAATGCATATTTATAAAAGAGAAAATCGTCATTTTACATTTCATGTCTTACTAACAACCCTTACTTTTATGTATTTAAGCTTTTTGTAATTTAATTACGTGTGTTTTATTTTAATTAAGTATTTTATGTATTTTAGGGGTATCACGGTCATTTCACAATAAACGAGAGATCAGATGGCAAAACGGACATCACTTTTGAACTCAGGACGGTCGAAAACCTTTGTCTTACTAACAACCCTTACTTTTATGTATTTAAGCTTCTTGTAATTTAATTACGTGTGTTTTATTTTAATTAAGTATTTTATGTATTTTAGGGGTATCACGGTCATTTCACAATAAACGAGAGATCAGATGGCAAAACGGACATCACTTTTGAACTCAGGACGGTCGAAAACCTTTAGAGGAGCATAAAAGGAAAATAAAACTGTTCACATATACGGTACTATTCACATGTACGGGTACTATCTACGTTACTGTTCACGGCACTGTTCACATAGACGGATCGATGACGTGGCATTGACCGATGATGTGGCATTGACTGATAAGGTGTCACGATCCTGTTGGACTAAAATTCTTATGCACTGTTGATCGATGACGTGGCAGCATATCAGTGGATCAAAAATCTCATGTATGGTACATGCAACACACAGGATTATTTTCAACCAAACCGCTAGGAGTTTTGAATTAAAACCTAGTGTGCTAAATTGACCCCCCACATTTTATGGCTTTGAAAATGAGGACCCATATAATCATCTGAATGATTTTCATGCCATTTGTCAAACTTTTAAATATGAAAATTTTTCAGACGATGATGTTAAACTCAGATTATTCCCATTTTCTTTAAAGGATAGAGCTCGTTCATGGTTAAATACTTTGCCTGCTAATAGTATTGCATCATGGGAACAAATGGTAACTAAATTTTTAAATAAATATTTCCCAGTGCATAAAACCAATGCTATTCGCAGGGAAATCTCAGAGTTTACCCAGAGAGAGGACGAGCAGTTTTTCGAAACTTGGGAGCGATTCAATGGGCTACTCTTGAAGTGTCCACATCATGGGTACGAGAAATGGCACCAATGCCAATACTTTTTGGAGGGATTATTGCCAAATGTGCAAGAATGGCTAATGGCAACAAGTGGAGGAGAGCTAATGTCAAAAAGTGCAACAGAGATTTGGGAATTCTTCCAGCGACAAGCGGATAATTCCCAACAACGGAGTCGATCACTCAGGAATACTAGAAGAATTAAGGGAGTAAATGAGGTTCACATTGGCGAATCAACTTCAGGAATCAAAGAAGTCAAGGAGATGGTTGAAGGTCTTGCTCGACAAATAGCATCGTTATCGACTGCTAAATCAACAGAGCCACATGACCCTGACTTATACTCAGATCAAGCCAATGCCATAGGCGTAATGAGAAAACCATCAAATTACAACCTATACTCCAATACATATAACCCTGGATGGAGAGACCAACCCAATTTTTCATGGTCACAAGGATTCCAACAGAATGGACCAACAGCTCCAGCTCCACCAATGCAACTAATTCCTCAAAATCCTCAAGCTTCTCAGCCCCCATTTAGACCTTACAATCAAAACCAGAACTACTCTCAACCCAGACCATGGGAGGATGCATTCCAGAATTTCAAGAATGTTACTCACTCCACGATTGAGTAGTAGAACCGCACCATTGATGGACTACGAAATGAGTTGAGAG